>WEKX01002736.1:1794-54425 GCA_013390025.1 Pitta sordida
GGCTGCGGGAGTTGGCGGGGGGACCGAGCCGCGGGTGACAACAGCGGCGGCTCCTGGGCTCACGCCGCTCGCAGGGCTGGCTCTGCCAGGCGGGCACATGTGCCTGCGAGAAACCTACACAAACGGGCGCGTGTCTGTAGCGGAGATGTAGATATTTATATGGCGGTTGATTTATACCTAATGGCACGTATAAAGCTTTTGAAGGCGGCTGCAATGTAAAAAGTAATGACTTTATTACCCCTGAAAGCTTCTGCAGTTCGCAGTTAACACTCCTCTGAATTACAATTCATTACGCTCTCTAAAGCCAACTTGTATCAGAACACCTACCTGTGCTTATTCCCAATCGCAGGCATCGTTTCATTGATTTTTCTTTTAAAAAATCATACCAAATTAAGCACTTGGTGACAACTAAACCTGTTTCATTATCGTGCCGTGTTTGAGATTCCAGAGGTGACTTCCCAGACCGCATCTCAGAACCTGCAGGCAGGAGCTAATTTTACAGATGCTCTCATGAATGGCAGCGAGGATGTTCTTACCATCAGCACGCCCTTAATTCCAGCACCGTAAAAGTACCTCGAATTAAATGGAAACTCGCTGCCTTAAAAATAATATTTCATCCTGGCTGGATAATTATTAGTATTAGCATTTGATAGCAACAGTGCTGGGCTCCCCCCGGTTCCTGTCTTCCCCCCCCCCCCCCAGCGCTTCGCATTGTCATGTGATTGGAGGGAGATAACAAACCTCAAGAAAGAAAAGGAGTGAGAAGACATTTTTAACACGGCATGACCACAGATTAATAATGCAGGTGGGTTTTTATTTCATTGTATTTTTAGGGGAAGGGAAGGAGGCTGTTTAACGAGCCGTCGTGGGCACAAAGTGACTATATTTACAATCCTTGATGTGGCTTTCTGTAGGTAATAAATTATGACAATATTAAAATTATTTTCTGGCAGCCCAGTTAACTGCGCTGGGGACTGTAAAGCCCTTACCGATTCCATTTATGCCTTGTAATTGCGGTCTACGGGCTCTCTCTAAACCTTTTGGTGTATATTGTGTGTAAACTTTTAGCTAACAGACTTTTTTTTTTTTGAATGGAGGGACTTTCTCGGTACTTCTGCCGTATACATTCTGTCTCTGATCTCTGTATTTAATGGCCAAGTCCTGGTTTATGCTTTATAATGTGTTGACAAGTTTTCTAACAGACTTTCTGAAATAATGCACATATATTCACGTCGGTTAGAAACTCCACAGTGTTTTTAGAGTCGAGTAGATCTATATCCTAATGCACTGAGAGGGAGTGTAAATCATAGAGGATTTCATAGCCCTTTCAGTAGTTTTCTGTATGAAGTATGAGCAGCGTGGCCTCCAGACGTAACCTTTTAGAAAAAAAGACAGTGCTTTTATTTTATGGTGTAAAGTGCTTTTAGCTTCAGGGCTCTGAACGTGAATGTGGTCAACAAACAGCTCTTGCGAGGGAGTTTGCTCCGAGCCTCAGCCCCAACGCCGGGCGCTGCCTTCGCCATGGGGAGGGCTGCAGGGCCGCCTCCCGCCGCAGGACCAGGCTGAGCCTCCCCCGAGACACGGGACCCCCGCCGGGTACCCCCGCCAGTGCGCGGGGCTCGGACGAGGGCGGGTCGGATGGCCCCCGGCGCTGCCGGAGAGGCTGGCGATGGCAGGGTCAGCCCTCGGGGACCATGACCGGCGCGGCCGGGGACAGGGGGATGAGCTGCCTCCAGGCTGGCCGCCAGCACCGGCGGCAAAGGCACGGGCGGCTGGCGGTGGGAACACCCCAGGATGACACATCCCGCTACTGTCCCACTGCACCCCACAACCTCTACCTGCTGCATCGTCCCCTCTGCTCTCCACCCCACCCCCATGGCACCTCAATGGCACATCCGTAGCCATGGCTGTACCTCTTACACACTGGTGTCACTGGCTGGGTTCTAACAAGCCCAGCACACGTGGCAGGTAAACACAGTGAGAAATGCCCAAATGCTGACTTGCTAGCACCCAGAAACGCTGGTAGAGTGGAAGAACAGATGAAAACAAATCCAGACCAGTATGGAAGGTGACCCAGTGATCATGTTCTGTGTCACCTCCTGCTCAGCCATTCTTTGCCCAAGCCACAGAGGATGCCCCACAGTCCTGCTGCAGCAGTTGGAACTGCAGTCACCCCTGCTTGGCCATGTTATCAGCTGCTCTTTGGCTGTGGACTCCCAGCCCCAGAGCAAAGTCAGCTGGAGGAAACGTGACCCCTCACCTCCACAGCGTGCAGTCAAACTGAGGAACACACTGAAATCAGGACCATGGTGGTTTCCAGGCTGCCTACAAGGGGAAGCTAACCTAAGGGAAGGGTCTGCCTCATTAGCTGAGTGCCCATCCCACCTCAGCCTGTCCCAAGTGAACCAAAGTTCCAACACCAGCTCATGCCCTGGAGCAGCTGAGAGCAGAGGTGAGCACTCATTCCTGTCCCAGGGCAGTGACAGTAACCTGCAGCAGCAAGACAGAGTGCCCAGGTTGAGAACATTCACGCTGTAAAAAATAGTTAGCATTTAAATCTGCCTCAACTCTCTACCTGAGAAAGTGTGATCCTACTTCCATTCAAGCATGTGAGATACTTAGAGGTTGCTGTAGAAAGGGACATAAAACCACCTAAAATTGAGAAGTGTGGCCTTCCTCTGTGTCACAGGCAGGCAGACAGTCCTCTTGCACAGGACTAGGACCCAGAGGTGCAAAGGAGCGTGACACAGTTCGTACCACATACTGCTGGCCCTTCCTATCTGCTGGTTTCGTGACAGACTTGGCAGTGAGTGAGTTCAACAACTTTGGTGGGCAAATGTTCCTGTTTCAAAGCTCCAACTGTCACTCACTCGGAGCAGGAATCTCACTTGCCAACTCAGTACAGAACATTAGGACCAAACACAAATTCCAAAATTGTGCCAGTTCTGCGAGCTGGGCTGCATTATATAACGGCAGATCGCACGGGGTGCTTTCCCGACACCGTCTTGATAGTCTCAATCAGGCAGAGGCAACGTGGGTGGAACTCTTATCACACCAGGCTGACTCCCGCGAATGAGCAGGACTTGCACGTTCTAGAAATAGTACGTGCATTAGTATTCCCGCATGAGGAACTTGGGTGTGCTGCTTTTCCTTTTCTCCTGGTTTTTTTTTTTCCTTCCCCTTCTCTTTTTAATAAAGGCTCAAAATAAACTCAGATTTTACAAGCTCTTACTAGCAAGCACAGCACACACAGCAGCGAGTCCGTGCAGGATCACAGACATCCGAGTGCCAGGTGACAGAAAGATTTTGTTATCAGCTTGCCCTAGGCAGGACCTGGAATAAAACCCTTAACTTGGGGAGGCTTTTTCCATGGGATTTCAGCCTGCCTCTGCTTGCACAGCACCACATCAGAGCCCTGAACCTTGACTGGGCTTTCTGGGGATGACTGTAAAATAAATGGTACAAAGCGCTCAGGGAACAGACTTTGAAATGGCAAAGACCCTCCCCTGAAGCACGTAAGAGTTTTGCTTGTGCCTGGGTAGAGAAAGGCACGACTAAAAAATAATGTACTTTTTAAATCAAACCTTTGATTTCACCCAAACTAGGTTTACTATTTTTACTTTGCTATTTGTCATTTTGGAGGTTTGGTATTTACACATCTTTTTATAAGTAAACATGTAGCACGCCCCTGACTGTTTCCATCCCAGGTTTCAAGCCAACATCATTTAAACTATGTGCATTTAAAACCTCCCAGAACTTGACCTGTAGTGCAAATCCATACAGTCTTAATTATGGCAGCACCAGCAGCCACCCCACGAGTGAGGTAGTTGAGCTTTCACTACTAAAGAGGCACAGTAGTTAACGGTCTGTCAGCACTCCTGTTACAATCCCCATCTTGAAGAGGTTATAACTTGGGCTGTGTAAATTTGATTGAGCTGAAACTGGGGACTTCAAGTGTCAGTCCATATAGGGAATTATCTTATGAATAATTGGCTAACCCATTGCTTGATTCACAGACTTTTATAAAACGATTTTTAATAGGTTTAAATGTTTTTTTCTTTTACTGACATCTAGGGTATGAATTTGGTACTTCTAGCTCTTCTGAAGCTCCACACTGAACAGCACATGTATAGGGACTCAAGGTAAAGCTACAACACCACAGAGGATTTCCTGGGGCACACCTGGCACCCTGACCCACCCGTGTGTACCTACGCACTGATAAGAGACCAGGAACAAGAAATGACACTTAAATTATCTACAAAGAGGGTCCTAAATGTGTAAGATAAAGAGAACATAAATAAACATCTTTGCTAACAGTTTCTCAGAATTGTTTAACCTTCTTGGGCTTTATTTTTTTCCCAAAAAATGTGTGGAAATGACCCACCTGTGTGCTGGCCTCACTTAGGAAAGGGATGAGCCATTCGACTTGGAATATTTAACCTAAGTTTAAATATTACCTTGTGTAACAAAGGATTTTGCTGAGAAATGCTCCCCATGACACTTTTCAATAGTTTTAAACTTCTCAAAAGTGGTTTTTATCACCTCAAATCACACTAAGCAAAGAGTGCATAATTGGTTTAGATGCAGACCTGAGATTTTCCTTGACCCTAACAGCAAACAAAGAGAAGCCCAGGGCCAGAAGGATGAGCCACAAGTTGTGAACAGGTTGCTGTCCTGAAGCTGGATCCCACAGAATTTCCATGGCCACTTCTCCACACAGTTACCAAGCAGAGGAACCTGAACCAACCTACAAGCAGCATCTTCATCTGTTTCAGGAAGGGTTTTGACCAAGCCAGGCTGCAGCACAGGGGTCTCTCACTGGGTTATTCTGTGCAAGCCATCTCAAAACGAAGCACTGTTAGAAGCCAGACTCTTCTCAGCAGGATGTTCCACCTCCCAGTCCCCACTCACCAGCACTACTCAGTCTAACCACACAAAAACCTCACAATAGCACAAGTCGGTCCTTTCCAGTCATTGCTGAGATCCCAGGTCATTATGTCCAAGCCTATAAGCAGTTGGAAAACAGTTCATTGACACGAACAGCTTTTTTAATTCATTTTCTGACTTGAGCTGATAAGTGCACTCCTGTGCAAGATTAGATCCAAGGGGATCAAACACCCGCTATGAGAAAATCTGGAAAGCCCCACTCTGGATGTGGCAGTCAGGGAAATGCAAACATTTTGTCTGGAAAAATAAAGCCAAATATATCTCAAGTCAATTTTTAAAAGTAGAATAAAAAGGTAATTCACTAACCTGAGAAACTCAGTATCAGCAATCAAAAAGAAGTTACTTCCATTGAGAAAGTAGTTTTGCTACACAAGGTGAGGAAAGATTTAGTTGTTTTCTCATCTCTCCTTCTTCTTAGCATACTTGGCATGAGGGACAGCAGAGAAGGAGCATGCAATAAAAAAGGATTTTCCTCCTCTAAACCTGCTCAATATATCCCCTACCAGAGGAATCTACTTGGCCTTGGGTACTGCAAAATTCCTAAGCACATATTTATCTTTGGGCACATCAGCTGTACTTACATGCTTAAAGTAAGCATGTACTCCAGCCGTGCTGTGAGATTGGTGCCTTAATGTCATCTGTAAATAACTCCTATTACACTGCTTTTCAGAGCTGCAACTTCTAGTCACTTAGAATCCATTCAACTGAAATTTAACATAGATAATCATTCTCTGGATTTGTTTTGTAGTACTATTTCAGGTGACATTTAGGTTTAGCTTTTAGCTTCAGCAAAGAAGAAATGCTCCTGCTTTGCAAAAAATGACATGGTTTGTGTGAGGATCGAGATGAAAAATAATTAGCGGTTGAAATAGCAGGGATCTTTCTCTGCCTTTAAAAATAGGGAGCACTTTACTGTGGGTTTTCTTCTTCGCCATATTTATTCAGTGCAAAACTTCAGCTTAATTGTTAAAATGTTTGCAATAATATTTTAATGCAACCCTCTGTAGTCAGAAGAATAAATTATTGTATAGCCCAGAGCTGCGCAGAAAGACACGGCGCTGAGGGGGAGCGGGAGCGTTGGTGAATAACCTGTGATAAGAGCCCACTTCTTTGAGCGGTTGGGATAGTTTTGCCACCATTTGTTATTGTCAGCACATATAATTTTGTCAGTGCGGTATGAATCCTGGCTGCAGTGAAAAGAATGCCGTCTCTCACCAGCATGAATAAGATTTCACTCAATTAAAATAACATGCAAGTATATTGTATGGTATTACATAGAAAGCTGATGTGCATTAAGTATGAATGCTGGGGTTGGGAGGAGTTATTGTACTAATGCTATTGTTCACTGAGCAACTATTCCCCAGCATTTAAAAAAGCAAGTGAAATTAAATACAGAAATCAGAAACATGTACAATGTTTGATATTACCATACCGAAATGAATGTATTCACAATTTAGACTTTAATTTGCCCTATCACATTTAGTTTCACAGCATCTGAGTGCCGAGAGAGAGAGAAATAGGGGTAAACACATGGAGAGAGAGCTCCATGTCTCTGTCTGTGCTGACACACACCTCCCTCAGACGTTTGGGTGCTATAGATAACCATGGGGTAAATCCAGGCCATAGCAGAGCACCAGTCTGTAAGTGCCATTCCCCATGGAGGACAGGGAGAAATTTGCTCTAGATGTGGCTGGAAGTGTGTGATCTGCTGGGATCCCCTCCTGAACAGCCCTGAAGGGGCCTGTCAGCACTGGGGTGAGGTGAGCTGCTCAGAACTGAAGGCATCTGAACACTTCGGGATGTACAGGGACACAGCCACAGCACTTCCTACGAGGAAGGCCAAATGTCCCAGACTAGGTATGTCTTAGAGAGCCACTGTACTAAGAGCCAATAAAAATGAAATTGTTCTCTACTGAGACCTAATTAACTTTCACATTCAAAGCCATACTGCACATCTGTACACTGCCTGTGAATGGGGCTAAAAATTATATGCACCATGACACTATACTTTTGAGGTGCCTATGGAATGGCTTTCCCACTCTCTGAGGATTGCCTCTTCCTTAGATGTATATATTCAGTGAATATGATGAGCTAATTATTTTTCCTTTAAGTGATCAGTGCTCATCCTTAGCAGTTTGCATGCTAAAGCAGAGCCCTCGCATTTTCGCCCTTAGAACTTTAAACAAAAAAAGAAAAAACCCAGCTTCCTTCCAATCCTAAGACTAAAATCAGTTTGGTCAACAAATTTCCTGCCAGGGGCTTTACCCTTCCATCAGAGCCCCCGTACAAGTAGGAGCCTCTTTGCCAATTTTGAGAGGGGGTTATATATTTTCCTGTTACCTTTCCTGCCTGTAAAGCAATCAGGGAGAACGGCAGGAGGCACCATCAATATGCAGATTGCTGCCAGATCCCCGGTTTGGGTGGTTCCGCCTTGGGAAATGGTACCGCTGCCGCGGGGGGATCCGGAGGGCAGCGCTCCTTGGAGTCCCGCAGGTTCCCGGAGCCCTCCCTGCCTTCACTCTGGCTCACACGGCCTGTTTCGGTGTGTTTGTTTCGATGTGAGGGATATCCGAGTGCTATTCCTTTGCCCTGAGAAGTACTGGCAGTTTGACAGTGCCTCTGTCTTAATCACAAGGTGAAGATTTTCGTGCCTCCATCAGCTCACCTGAGAGGTGATGCTCCTGCTCCAATGCATGTAGTAGGAAAAAAGACTGGCCCATCCCTGCATGGCATCGCAGACCTGTTCAGGAGAATCTGCAGATGCTCATGTGTAGATCTGTATCCAAAACGTCTGCCCAGGCCCTTTCTTTTCTAACCCAGCATCTGAGAGATGAAAAGGAGCCACTGTTTTACAAATGAAAACGAACCTGTAATTCACAGGTAAACATTTGCAGAAGTATGAGAGACCATTTTAAAAATCACAAAGAGAAGCAGCAATCTCAGGTGGGTTCTGGGTTTGCTCTGCCGGCAGATTGAAAGCGGCTCTGCTCATCACACCAACCTTCTGCAGGGCATTTGCCAAAACAGTTTCAATATTTTTAAAAACCCACCGAGGTGTGAACAAGAACACCAACAATTGCCAGCAGGAGGTTGGAAATGGGCTAAGAGGATTAAGTTTTAACTACACTGATCAACAAATAACGTGCTCCCATAAACTACCAATTACCAGCAGAATGTTGGAGATGTGCTGATACCAACCATGACCCAGGTGGGGACTAGGATTCATATGTAACTCACCTGTTGAATGTTGTATGACTCACCTACTGAATATTGTATAACTCTGTAGCATATAAGGCACTGCCAAAACAACAGCAAGTAAGCAAGTTTTTTGGAAGATCTATCCCCCTTGCTTCCAGCGCTGCTAATAAACATACCTATCTCATAACTCCTATGAGCTGTGAGGTTTTATTCTGTAAGTCACCATCAAGGTAAATAATACAGCTAATTTATAAATGTTCAAATGTGCAGTAACTTTAACACAAATACCCTATAGTGGTGGCCCCATATAACTCAATAAGACACAATTCAGACCTGTGATGGTCTATTGAATACGCAATATGCACTTTTAAAATTGCCTGGAAATGTATTCATATTGTAAAATCTAATGGTTCAGGTGGAGCTTTTACTCTTGATCAAATAATAAAAATTGTTAGAGACCACTCTGTCATCCTATTGCTCGCCAACCTGCATGAGGAGTGTTTTACGTTCCTGTTTAAGCAGGACAGGAGAGCAAGAAGGAAAACATAAACCACAGAAGACTTACTACAGGCATTAACTTTTAAACCAGGAAAGCAAAATAGCTGAGGAAGAAAGCGGAGGAATTGTCTTTGTCACTCTGCACCCATGGGGGTTTCCTACAGCTGAAGCCTCTGGATGGTGGATCATATTAGGGCAAGGTTGCACTTTAAGTCCCAAAGGCTGTCTGGGGCAAGGTGTTCCTGTTCAGCCTCCAAAATATCTTCTTCCTGTGGATTGAGGTCTGCTAGGGAAGGGGATCAGTGTGGACAGACAGACAGAGCCTGTGGACAGGTGAGACTCCCTGTGGGATGGAATGGGTGGTGATGGCCTTGTCCATGGAGAAGGAATCTGAAGCACAGACAAGTGACAGTAATGGTGATTACTATTAAAGCACAGAACATTTAATTACTGCAAACTTCAAATAACTCTCCTGAACTATATTTGAGACGTTTTTTCCATGTTAACTCCAGGTTTGATTGCTGAAAAAGGTTGACTGCTAGAAAAGGAAAACCAGTGCAAGTGCACAGCAGTGGGGAATCGAAGCCCTTCTTTACCAGAACCCCTGCCATATACATACTGTCACTCACCTTACAGACACTCAGTACAGCCATTCAATCTATTGAATCAAGAGACTCTTTGATCTTATCTGCATCTGTGAGCTGACTGTCAACCTGCTTAGGCAGCATATTAAATCATCTATAGTAGCTGTATCAAGCTGGGATGATCTGTTAATTCTAAATTTATTAACCCTTAGAGTGCAGACATCATGTTTAATCTAGTGTAGCCAGCATTTATTTTACAAGACTAAATCCTTCTTTAAGATATGGCTGTGCTGTAGGTTAAAGAGCGGAGGAGATGGTAACTGGGAAGAGCTTCACTTTGATCCCTGAAAGCCAGGTGACAGCATCCATGCTCCAAACACGGATGTGTATCCTATCCAGACTGTGGGGTACTTGCATGTGTGAGGTGTCTGCACCCAGCAGCATCTCCTCACAGAGTTCTGCCCAAGATGAGCAAGAAAGAGAGTGGCCTGGAACACTGTCTGAGCCCTGTGCCTCCAAGAGGACTCCAAATCAAAGATCCAAGTGATGGCAACCACCGCAACATCAGCAGAGTGGCTGCAGGTGGAGCCCTGGGAGGACCCACCAACAAACCTCTCCTCAGAGTCAGCTGCCACTTCTTCACCCTTAACTGTGGCCCAAATACATTAACAAACATCCTCACAGCACCGCAGGACTCACGGGAAGCCAAGTGCTGCTCTCTGTGCACATACAAACACACTCCAACACAGATACAGATAATTTTCTACAGATACATACATCAATATGTTAATCTGTTCATTACACACATGCATCTCTCCCTGCCCCTCTCTCCTGTTATCTATTATCCTTGCACATCACCAATGCTATCAACATATTCACAGCTTTTATTCCAGTCGCAAACTGCAAGGCATGCTTCCTTTTTTGGTAATCATGTGCCCGGTATCTCTCTAATGTAGCCTAATAACAATTTTAGCATTCAGATGAAGCGATTTCATTCTGTGACTGCCTTTTCTATTAGATTTGATTCTGAGAAGCCCCAGTGGGTGCCTCGGAGGCAGAGATCTATCTGTGAGGCTGCAACCGATTCAATAGCAGCCTGAGCTAACCTTGACCTTTCCCTAGACCCTGCTCCATCTGGTGCCAGCCTGGTCCCCCCCTTCTCCTCCTCCTTGCTTCACAGTCAGCATTGATCAAGGCGGAATCGAGCGTCTCTCTCCCTCCAAGGACTGGGCAGTCGCGGAAAGGACAGCACATTTCAATATATGGAAATGATTGAGCCTCTTATGCAATCATAAATCTACATAGAGCCTCGTGATTTGGTATTTCATTCACCTCCAAAGATTCTCCCTCTCCCTCTCACCAGCAGGGATTTACAAACTATAAGACAACGGCTTTCCCCAACACCTGGAAATTATAAAGCTTGCTGTTGTTTGGGAGCAAACGCCGGGCGATTTCATCTGACTCACTTTGCGGTTTATTTATTTATTTGAGGCTCACTCCGCCGTTTCCCCTGCGTGCCTGGGTGATTATATTTTGGGGGGTGGGTGGGTGCCCCCCGTGCCCTCCCCATGCCCGCTTCGGGCGGTGGCAGCGGCTCCGGTCAGGGCTGTTGGATGCCGCTGTTGCAGCCCCGGGTGCGGTGCCGAGGAGGGAAGGGGCGGCCGGGCTCAGCTCGGCTCCATCGGCGGCTCGCAGCGCCCCGAGCTCGCCTGGCCCCCGCCCCGCGTCCCGCTCCTCACCGGGAGCGTTTCCATAGCTGGGAACGAGCAGACGCTCCAGCAATAAATCAGCGCTCGCCACTTCAGCACCTTCCTACTTCTGCTTCGTTTTCTCGTCCTCTTCCCCGTTCCCCCGGCCCCCTCCCACGCCGTGCCCCCGGAGCTCCGCGATGCACCGGGATGCTCCTGCTCGCTCCTACAAGGCAAGTCCCACTTCAGCGAGAGCCAAGCGTGGCTTTTACCGCCGAGATACTCCGAGCTGCCACTTCCCTCGGCGCTCCCTCCTCGCCAGAACGTGCACTTACAATCAATAATTTTATTTTCCTTCCGAAGAATCCTGACGCAACCACAGTTTCTCACCGCATACCAGCCTCGAGATTACATAACCGATTATGTAAAATTATAATTGCAAGATAATATATGCAGACTCTAATTATTACCTAGAGTTTCCCGTGTATCTGTAGCAGGCACACAGCACATATGTTAGGAGTCGGTTCTGGAATATTTGCATAGCCAACACTTCTGGCTGTAGACATGGTGTGGAAAAGGAACTGAGAGATATTTGACAGTACATATGCATGAGAGACATGTATTACTTAATGGGAAAAGGTATCTGGAAATATATTTCTCCCTGTTTTGAGGAATTTGTTTTGCTTTATCTCCACGGGTAGTAAAAAAATAATAGGAAGAAACTGTGAATTACATTGAAAAAAAGATATATTCAATTTGTCAGTTTAATATTACACTTCCCCTCTGCAATGCTACAAAGATTTAGAACATTTCCAAAACTTTCAGCTCTAATCTTTGCCTTGGGTTTTTGTGGAGGACCTGCCACCACATGCCAGCTAAAAATGAGTGTCAATTAATAATAAAACCCACTCTTCCTTATTTCTGCACTCGTATAATTTATCAGGTTTTGAGAAAACCACGGATGCAATGGTGAGAATTTTCCAATGTGTACAACATTAACAGTTTTCACTCTAAAGCACCAAAATTTCCTGCAATAGATCTGCTGAATATTTCTTTGCTTTTCCCAATGGCCATCTCCCCACATTATTACATATTATACACTTAAAATATAAATACTATTCAGCTCCTTAAAAAGTGTGGTTTGCTCTACCAGGAATGTTGCTGGCAGAAACAATCTCAAAGCCAGGTGCTTCAGGTAAGCACACTGTATTATTTGTGGCCTGGAAGACTACAAACAATTTGAAACAAGAAGTGGGAGAGGTTTTAGCTTGTTTTTTCCACTATGTGAGGTACAACTGGAAATAACTGCCCTTATAATGCCACAGGATTCATAAAGTCTTTGCTTTCTGAGCTACCTGAGCTGCCACATAACCTCTGCAGGAGTCCCTGAGCAAAGCTTGTTGTTGAAAAGCATATTGTACTTATTAGTAAAATGTGAAATGGCTTAACAAACAGTTTGAGCTATGAATTGCCATCTGCTCAATGGGGAGAGAAACAGAAAGTAACTGAATATATTTTCTCACCTTTTTTTATAGTAACATAAACAACACTCCGGAACACTATAAGCTTGTGGCTGTACCAGAGATGTTGGTGCAGTTCACGGCACTTCAGGTCAGCACTGTCCACACTACTACACACTGTTTCTTTTAAATCTCTGCAAATGTCCCAAAGTAATTTGCTTCCCTCTATTAAATAAGATGTTCTTTTTTAATTACAGGGATTAAAAGTTTGATCCTGCTGCACACACAATGCTCTGGAAGCTCTCCTTGACACAGAGCTGGCCTGAGCATGCCTTGAGACGTCAGAACACAGGTAAAGCAGTGCATACAACTTGCTCTGGTTCTCTGTGCAGGAGGGGAAGAGGGAAGAGTTTATGTTACTCAGCGTTTCTGCAGTGCTTTGCATCCCTCATGTCCATTGTGAGAGAAATTAATCTTTGTCCTCTCCCTGCCCCCTTTTTGCAGGGAAAACCTGAGGAAGCGCATGGAACTGCTTCCTCTGGTGTCAAGCTTTGCCAGCGCCAGAGCACATTCCTGCAGCGCCTGCAGACGCGGTGACCTTCCCGAGAGCTCTGGGGGCAAGGCCGTGAACTCAGCCCGGAGCACAGGGAGGCCTCTGCCTGTTCCAGGAGAAAAGCACTGCTCCATGCTGGGAGGAGGAGTCCCTGACAGCACTTAGGGAAGCCACCCGTGCCGGCAGCTGCTGCTCCCCGAGACTCAGCTCAACCACACAAACACTACAACAGAAAAAACAGAATTACATCTTTTTGTTGTTGTTTTCTGCTTAGCTGGAATGATTTCTGTGCTCCTCCTCAGCTTTATCCTCCTGGGAACCCAGACTTTTTTAACCTGTTTGTTCTCTTTCTTGCCTAACAGCAGCTTATCCTGCCCCAAACAATGCTCCTACCACCTGCAGGTAGGAGGGGAGAGCGTTTCTGGAAACAGGGAGCCATTCAGACAAATGGCCTGGCTCAGGCATGCGATGGATGCAAACTGGAAGATCTTGGCTTGGAGTGAGTTCTTCAAGGAGTACAAGGACAGGAGAGCTGTGAATTGTTAAGTTCCATCCCACAGGACAAGCACACGTAAGACAGTAACTGCAATGCAGAAATTGTCTTCACCTGCTTGATGCTTTCTCTTCTCTGAAAGACTGACTTGTCAAAAGCACCACTTAATAACAATACCGGGAGCAGCTTTTCTGCTCCCTTGGAACTTGGCAGGAGTATAAATACGCAGTAAGGGAAAAGTGGAACCGAAAACTTAGCAACAGGAACGAGATATACAATGGCATAAAGTGGCCTGCCCCCCCCCCCATATTTTAAATTCCACCACTGCCCCCAGTAGTGGAGCTGGGCACAGCAACCCTCCTGGAGATTGATATGCAAAGCATGTGAGCTGGTTGCAATAGCTGCACCATAGCACACGCCCTGCTGTTCTACACCTCACACACAGATCACCCTGTAGGATTAAGATTCAAATCACCTGTCTCCCATCACTGATAAAAATGAAATTTATTAGGGCAAGTTTGAATACAGTGGCTTGACAGAGCATGTCATGTCTCACAGGTGAAAAACGTGATGAGTGCCCGATCCAAAAGCAGTCACCCATTTTTGTGGCAAAAGACTTTTCTGCTTCCAAAGGCAAAAACATGTACTTAGAGACATGTGCCCTTGAACTCCTGCAGCCCCCGAGGGTGGAGAACAAGGCCAGATCAGAACTCCCTGCTATGAAGAGGAAAATCAGGTGTTTTTATGAGACTCTAGACTTTCTTTTTGATTTCAAATGTGCAGCACAAAAGCAAAGCAGAAGCAGTGTTGTACTTCAAGTGAAGAAGTCACCAGAGCAGACCACCACCCTAGGGTGGAAGTCAATGGTATTGTCCTATGAAGGGTTTACCAGGATTTCCACTGTAAGCCTAAACCACATCCTAGCCTAAGATCCACATCCTGCAAAAGCTTTCTGGAAGAAAGTGTGAGAGTTGGATACATGAGCACATCTCCAGAGAGCTGACAGGCCAGGTGACTTTTTCACCCTGTCCTGGGCTCAGTTTTTCAGGGAAGCAAGAAGCCAAACAGATTTTGAAATGGAAAGCATGTAGGCTTTGCCTCTATGTTATAAAGCAGCTCTAAGTGAGATGCAAACAAAGGACAGGGACTGGCATTAAGGAATCGCCACCCACAAGAGGATATTCTGTTCTGTGTGAATGGCTTGCAGTATTGACACGAGGATGGACATTACCAGTTCAACCCCTGGAGGAAACTGTGCCCGTCTCCAAGCTGAAGGGAGAAAACTGATTCAAAAAGGTACAATACAGCTCTAGGTGCTGGAGGCAGAAACATTTGTACAGCCTGTTTGCAGCCTCTGGGAAAAGCCCCACAAAGGTGCATCAAATATATCTCCAAACCACAGATTCTGGGGTGGCCTCTTCCTTCCAAGCTTGTCCTTTCTGAAATCAGGCTGGTGGCAGAGGAGGACAGAAGAGGAAAACTTAATGTGCCACTGCTGCTTGTGCTGTGACCTGCAGATAGCATGAGGACTTTGCTCATCAGGACTGTCCATCTGGCACCATTCCTGAGCAATAAAAGCTCACCCACAAAGTATTTTAAAGCAAACAGTTGCTGTAATGAATACCTTAATACTTCTAATACAATACCACAAATAGGAACTATGTACTACAAAAACACCCACTCACGTGGGTGGGGTGAAAAGACCCCCATGTTCCCAGACCAGCTCCTTCAGACAAGCAGGACCCACAGAGGCTGTGTGCTCATGTCACAAGGGGGTGACTTCTAGTGCCGCTCCCCTGCAGTCCCCTGTGGCTAATCCAAGCACACCTGCACACTTTCCAACAAGAGAGAGTTGTTCCAGCAACCCTTGAACCTCGTGAACAGGTGAGCCAGCCACCACAAATGAGAGTGTGTGCATGGCAGCGTGGGGTCAGGCATCATCCAAAAAAAAAGGAAAAAAAAAAACCCAACCCAAAACCTAAAAAAGGATTCTGCAATTTACCACTTTTTTTTTTGTGATCTCTGTACAGATTCTCTCCCTGTCACCCTCATATTTAGAAAAGCAGGGCCACTGAAACACCCTCCAGAGCCAAATGCTATCTCTGATTGATCAGCACGCATCAACCACAAGTGCTGTAAGATACCTGGAACAAAAAGTCTTTATCATTTAAGATCAGAATTTGTTTACCAGGGGCATTATTTAACCTGACAAATACAAGCAGAAATCTGAAAAATCCATCTTAAATTTACTTTATGATCTCTATTTTTGTTCTTACAATCCTCTTTTTAAGTGACTTTACAGTCAGGTTTGAGAAACACAGGATGAGATACTCTGAAGAGTTGCATTCTAAGATCTGATTCCATTTGATTTGAGTTGTGGTGGTTGCCAAGCAGATTCACCCATTTTTTTCCATTTGAAACTCTTAACTGCAGGAATGTAAAATCATTACTGAAACCAGATGAAGTCTTGTACCTCAGGAAGGCTTACAGTGTCTCAGAGAGAAGGAGCACTGTGTGGATTCTTTTTTGTTTGGTTCGAGTTTTAGCAGAGTATGTCAATTATTTCATGCCATTTTGTACCATTTTACCTTTATGCTTTGACCTAAAATGAAAGCAGGATCAGTTCATAACCTCTTTCTGGTCCAAATCACACTAGTAAAAATTAGGTCTCTCTTTAAAATTAACTATACCTCCCACTAATCTTTGTCTTTTTTTGGTTTTTTATGAAAGCAAGTGCTGTTTGCTGTGTGTGGCTATTTCACCAAGCTCAATATTTATTGAAAGCTCAAAGCATTCACTGGCTTCATTTTCTCTAGTTGTGGCATTCAGATTAATAAACCCATTTCCCACTTAAAATGAAAAGAGAACTCAGAAACGTTTAGCATCAAGTGAAAAAGAGCAGCAAGAAAATGACTAACAGATACCAGCACATTGCATATTTATTTTGTCCTGTCAATTATTTTTAAAGAATCCCTTTTTTATGGAGGAAGATTTTTTTTAAAAAGCCCTAGACTATCAAATAAAGATGTCCACAATTACTGGTTTCTTCATTTTTCCTCATTTCGGAGAAAGTGAATCCACAAGGGTTTTTTTCCTTCTACTTTATTATACTTTTGCCAGTGCTGGGGAGGGGGAAATCATGTTTCAAGGGTCACAGAATAAACCTGCATAAAGAGTTTACGACACCGTGGTGACGCATTTATGAAGCTGAATTCTCATGAGCGCTTCCAACATTAGGGAAACACCAATATCAGATGTTCTTCTCAGCACTTCAAAGCTGCAGCCGAGTGCAAAGTTCCAGAGGTGCCAGCTACTCCAGGGTCAGCAGCGACTCGGAGTAAACACTTCTGGAGGCCTAGACCTGGAGGTAATTTCAATGTGTCCTCATCCAGTCATGAACACACAATCACCTATTGAAAGTGTCTGGCTTGGAGTGCAGACAGATGGAGAGCACAGAGGTTAGTACAGCCAGGCCTTGGACTGACCTTTGCAGAGAGAATTAAATCAGTCTGACCTTGTTGTGAAGCCTAAATTATATCCATAGACCCCCAAATAATGCATCTTTAATGCATCACTGCCCTCTTTTTATCAGCCTCTTTACCTCGAGGGTATCTTGTTTGCTAACTACTGATGTTAAATTGCAGCTATTTATGCTTACATTTGTGACCTCGGTGGACATCTTGTCACATTTTTCATGAGCACTTGAAAAAATAGAGAAATATTTACATAGAGAGAATATCTAAAAACGGAGGTCTCGTTTCACTTAGACATAAAATAAACATTAATAGGAAAAGAAACCTGCTTCAGTGGTGGGGTGCTGCATTCACTGCATAAGTCTAACACAATAGTCATTGTATAATTCTGAGCTTCAATATCATCCATAACCTATCATCTGGACAGCCTGGAAAACAGAACAGTGCCATGTAACAGGATTTCCAGTATCTTACAAACACCTTTTCTTCTCAGATATTTTTTAATATTTCAGGATTTTTCAAAATTCGAAATAGTGCTAAGAACAGAATAACCCCCGTGACACCTGTCAGTTTTGGTAATACAGGCCTCTGGACAGAAACAATACCGAGTCCACAGGCTGGAATCTCGACTGGCAACCAGCTCGGTTCAGACTAGGAAGCGTTTAATTGGCACTTGCGTTGACTGTTACAGCAGAGGAGCCCAGTGGAAGTTCAGGAGAACTGCATCCCTTCCACCGCCTAAAAGGCTCCCTTTTCTGTTGTACCTTAACCCGAACAAAAGGTGCTTGGAAAAAACCCAACATCTTAGTCCAGGATGTTACTTTCCAAGGACCTTTATTCTAAGGTACATGAAGTTACTTTGTAGCTTCAGTTAATCAATATAAAACTTCGATTTAAGCTAGAGAACGGCATGAGGCTTCTGCTCCTCTGCTGTTAGATTGGGATTTTGTATCTGTCACTGGCTGTCTTTGAAACCTTGGGCAAGTCAGTGAGGACCAGGAGAGGGAATCCTCTGGGAATCTCCGTACAGAAAGCTGAGACTCCCCAGGCCGGCAGGTCCACCATGCACAGGACTGGCACCACAACACTCCTGGGAACACTGTTCCCGGCAGCAGTGAGTGCTCAGGGTGGCTCACCCATCTCGTGGAATCACACCTCTCCCCGAGGTTGGCACTGCCACCTTGCTGACCTCATCATCCACCTCTCTAAGCCAACAAAAAAACCTCTTTGCTACCCTTCGCAGCCAGGTTTTTGTGCTGGTTTAGCAAACTGCTGGGGGGAGCAGAGAGCAGCGGCACAGCAGAGCATGCAGCTGCAGGACAGAGAGGAGCAAACCTGTGCAGCTGATTTAAATCAGCTGCACAACCACACCATTAGATTAAACTGCTGATGCAGGTTAAATTTGGTCTAATCCTTGCCACTGAGGCAGCTGAAATGCCAGAACACCAGGCCCTTCTCCTAGCTTTATTCCTTATATTGAGAAAAACCTGAACCATGGGAACTCTTTTTGCATCACTAAAGAGTTGCCCTCCAGGGTGGGCTACAGCGATAGTATTCCTCAAATACAAACGCTACTCTTACCAGGGTGTGCTAACATAAAAATTAGTATTTTACCTCTTCCCTAGGAGATTAAACAGCTCATTTTCAAACTAGATACAACACAGCACACCCCATCCCACTGTTAACTCTCTAAGAAGCTCGTTCCTTACTCCAAAAGTGAGCTTGGGGATCAAGTCAGGCACCCAGCATCATGCAGATTCCCCTTGCTGCCGATACAGGCAGCAACCATCCCTAAGGGCTGTGTCTGTGCCCAGGGAAACCTGTCCGCAGAAAGTAACAAGGGTTGGTCCAAAGCAGCAGCCCTGGGCACAGGAAGAGCCACAGCTCACACGATGGAAACTATGTGGTGTTGTTTCCATGGGGTTTCTTTAGCTTACAAATGTACAGGTGCTACTGAGAATCACATAGGGATAATTCTACTTTGAAAAGCAGAGGTCGGTGCATTCCACAGAGCTGGGCTGCAAATATGCTTGAAATCCCTGAAAGTTTCATGCTGCCAAAAAGACACAGCAGAGCACAAACACCAGGCTCAACCATATTTTCTGCAGACTACTCCTGATATTTTAACAATCTTCCAGACAGGTACAAGATCGCTGTATTTCAAGGGGCAGGAGCAGCAGCTGAGTACTACAGCAACAAACCAAGGTCTGTCAAGTCCCCCAAAGCCAGAGCTGCTGCTGCTACAGCCCAGGTTGGAAAAGCAGCTCCCTTCTGACAGCAGCAGTCTTTCTGCACCTTCTAGCCTCTGATAGTTCCAGGGTCATCGAGCCTGATCTCAAGACCTCACAGCTGAGACAGCAACATTCATTCTTGCCAGCCCTGCTGAGGAGTCTCTGCTCCAGCTCTGACCCCACTACTCTTAGTTCTTCTTCCTCTTATATGTGGTTCCCTACAAGGTGTGTGGAACAAGGAACAGAGCCCCCAGAAGTGATACATGCCTATCTATGTCCAGTCATGGGTAGAAATAGAATGAGGAAAAACAGGCTAGGAAATAAATGTGTGACTTCAAAATCATTTCCTTCCAAAAAATCAAGTCTGATCTAAAGAGTCATATAAGAAACAATGAGTACAAACCACTACCTACTTCTTTTATCTATACAAAACAAAAAAGGCAGTGATAATCACACTACTTGATTCCATGATCTGATTCCTGTGTTACCTTATTTCTCAAAGACTACAGCTCTGCATACCACAACATGCCTGTCAAGATGTGGATTTACAGGTTACACTGTAGTAGAACCTGCTGGTTTTCAGCTCCAATCGACATTTGCTTGTCAGTACATGCCTGATAGAGTTGCAGTCCAGATTAGGAAACATTTGTTTATGCCCCAAAATCCCCAACATATTTTTCCAGCTATGTTCCCAGTGCTGAGCTCCACGCCACTCCATCTCTCTGGTAGTCAGCTCTCACACTGTTTTCTGGTATAAAATTGATTAGAAGCAGCATGATATGTTATCAAGCTGACCCTTGGGAGGCTGGGCCCAAAAATAGCAGATGGGGAAAAGTGGCCTTTTGATTAAACTTTCAATTGCCAAAAACTGTACATTTCCCCTCACCGTGCGTGTGCACACACGTCCAAACTCCAGAGAAGTCCACATGAGCTGCAGGCACAACAGTGAGCTTAGAACAGACCTATTCTTAACAACATTAGTGTTGCTGAAGTCAGCAGGACACTTGCCATCAGCTTCAGCAGTGGCAGGAAAGGGGTCCTTTGTTCCACTTTTTATTTCACATCTCTCTCTTCCTGGTGTGGCTCAGCTGATCCCAGAGAGAGGATGCGAAAGTAACACAGAGCAGGTCCAGGCTGGCTGTCCATGACACAAGAGCTGCTGGTGGGGGTGGTGGCGGCTGCTTGGGAAAGCCATGCAGATTTTCAGGCATTCTATAAACCCATGCCAACATGCTTTCTGGGTGGTGCTGGACAAGTGCAGTTTGCAGTTTTCCAAGGCAAAAAAAAAATGACCAAAAAGCTCTTCTGGTAAAAACCTGAGAGACCCAAGACCCATCGCAAGGAGACAAACGAGCCACAAGGGATTTTGGTGGGAAAGAAAACAGACAAAGAAAGAGGCACATCTTCATGCACGCCTATTCTGATATGAACCTCTGATAATACAAATCTGATTTACATATTCATGTATTTATATGCCTGGCTGTTCCCATTTCAAAGAGTTTTATTGCCTACATTGCTGCAGAATAGCCAGATGTAAAGGAAAGAGGGAAGGATGGGATAGCAGACTTTGGAACCTGAATTTCCAGGCCTCAATAGCTTTGCCACAGTCTTGTTTGCATAAGTTTTTAGCTCTCTTCTAGAAGTGCCAGCTTGCTTTGAGCCAGTAGTGTGCAGAACATCAATGCTACAGGTTAGTAACAGAGCAGCTTGAGAAGAGATTGAAACAAATGTTTATGTCTTCGGGCTCGACATTTAGAGTTCCCCCCTTAACCAGGTAAAGTTAGTTCTATCCAGTGACAGGCCATGAGCTGCTGCTGTTTTAAGAACAAACACACACCAAAACTGATCTCTGCTTTCCTGGACAGTTCAGTGCTGACCAGACTGGGCTTGGGCCACAGCAGGATCCTGTGGTCGCTTTTTTGCATGTCAGCAATCAGTTTAAAACTGGGTTTGAGGCCTAAAGGTGAATGACAAGAGCCAGGCATTGTAACAATTACTGATTACTATTATTCCAAAAGCAGACCTTGAAAGGGGCTGGCAAGAGCCAACATGATGGATAATGATACATGTTCACCCTACCTCCCCTCACATTTCTTTTTCTCTTTTCAGAAGATACAAGCCAAGCTACAGTTCCTCTCAAAATCTGAGAGATGCAAGACCACTGCAGCACCATCACTTGTTTCTATACTCATATTTTCTCTAGTTCCCCACCATCTTCAACCAGAGTTTGAAATGAGCACAATAAAAAAAAAACAAATAGTTTCCAAAAGACTAATTAGTAATTCTCAAGGATTACCAAGTCCATCATAGAGAAGGTATCTGGAAAGCAACAGAAAGAAGAAAAGTCACATGTGCTCGGTAGTCAGGGCACCACCACAGTGTACTGATGTGGAACCTGTACACTCGCAGCAATTTAAGGTAATATTTTGGTCAGCAGGTGGAGACCCCAAGCACACACTGGTTTAGGACCAGATTTGTGAGAGGCAGGAATTGGAATCGCCTTCTAGGCCTGTTGTTTAACATTCTACATATGCGAGATAGAGAATGAAAGAATAAGAATTATCTTTAAATCCCTGCTAAATCATGCCCTGCTTTCTCAAGGCAACCTCGAGCTTTAGTAGTTCAGACAGATTCTCTAGCTGACAATTAATATTAATGGGTAGATTTCACAATGTGGCATTATCACACTGTGCGATGGGTGGGCATACCATCTGGGTTTTGGCAGGTATTAGATGTAATCAAAGGGATTACTTGGCTCAGGAAAAAATAGAAAACCTTGGGTTTCTTTGGGCTTTTTCTTCTTTTGTTTGGATGCAGCTCTAGGTGTACTTCGCTG
Organism: Pitta sordida; assembly: GCA_013390025.1. Classification (NCBI taxonomy): domain Eukaryota; kingdom Metazoa; phylum Chordata; class Aves; order Passeriformes; family Pittidae; genus Pitta; species Pitta sordida. Next base: position 23,756 of record WEKX01002736.1, read on the forward strand.
TTTTCGCCTCGTCCTTTGTTTCCTGTGATGAACATTTCCAGATTTACAGGGGAAACTAGAGCCAGATAACCAGCACATTGTGTCCAGGGACACAGTGAGGACCGATTTGATTGGGAACTCCCTCTTTCTCCTGCATTGTTGTTTTGGGATTGATTGTCAGCTCGTTTAGGGGTCAGCTGTTGCCTTTCAGAAGGTTGAGCTACGAATTTAAAACAGTAAAGGAATTAAAGGCAAAATATATTTAGATAATTCACCAAGCAGACCCTTTTCAAGATAAAAGCTGAAGAAATCAGGTGTGTGAACAGATGCACACAGAGGACTTTGTCCTCATCTTCCTACAAAGCAAATATTAAGTGCCAACTTTGCCGGGGGAGCAGGGAAGGAAATTCCCCTCCTTCCCCTTCCCTCCTCCCAACCCAGCGACAAACAAGCCCCCGAGCATCAGCAACACTAAAGGGGAGGAGATGAAGTTTTAAACTTTGGGAGAGCTATTGATTTGGCAGCCTTTCCCCTCTCCCGTCTGCACCCCAGCTGATTGTAACTAAGTAATCCTCATCAATCTGTGGTAATGCAGGACCATGTTTATTGCTGTAGTAGTTAAGTTGTTGTTAATTTTACACTAAACGGTTGTTATGATGATGAATGAGTAGCTCGGGCTGCTACCCAGGGGATTTGAGCCTGTACAACCGACAAAAGGGAGATCGCAGAGGGAAGATCAGGGAAAAGCCAGAGAGCCCACCCGATAAGTTTTTGCAGAACCTTAAAAAGAATGAAAAAAAAACTAGAAAAGAAAAAAGCAGAAGCTGATCTTCAGGTTCGTATTTGAATTTGGACGCTGTGGGGTAAAAGGTGCTGCTTAAGTGTAATTGCAATTCTTTTACATACTGCCTGGGATCAAAGAGGGGAACGAAAGTACAAGTGATTTCTCTCCCTGGCCCGGCAAAGCAACTGATGGGATCCTGCCCAGAAGCACCGCGCTCATTTGCTCCTGAAAAAAAAAAAATTTCCCTCCCTCCCGGGGTTTTCCTGGGGCGAGAAGGTTCGATAATGTAAGCGGCGGGGCTGAAGCAGCGGGCAGCCTCCTGCAGCGACTGATGGCGGAGCTGCCCGTGTCCCCCGGGCACGCCGCCGTTCCCGGTCCAGCCCAGCCCAGCCCAGCCCAGCCCGGGCGGTGCCGCCAGCGCTGCCTTTGTCCCGCCGACACCGTCTGCGGGCGGGCGCCGCCCCCGTGCGGCCGCAGCGCGGCATTGCAGGTCCCGATCCCGCCGCCTTCCCGGCGTTCGGGCCGCCCAAAAATAACACCTCACCCTGGGTACTCCTTACCCTGTCGGTGGTGGGGGGGGAACTCTTATCGATGTGTAGAAATATCCAAAGGGCGGTGCCAAGAGGATGGAGCCAGGCAATAGGACAAGAAGCAATGGGCAGAAACCGATGCACAGAAGTTCCACCTGAACACAGGGAAGAACTGGTTTGCTGGGCGAGTGACTATAAACTGGAACAGAATGCTCAGAAAGAGTGTGGAGCCTCCCTCACTGGAGGTATTCNACTAAGTAATCCTCATCAATCTGTGGTAATGCAGGACCATGTTTATTGCTGTAGTAGTTAAGTTGTTGTTAATTTTACACTAAACGGTTGTTATGATGATGAATGAGTAGCTCGGGCTGCTACCCAGGGGATTTGAGCCTGTACAACCGACAAAAGGGAGATCGCAGAGGGAAGATCAGGGAAAAGCCAGAGAGCCCACCCGATAAGTTTTTGCAGAACCTTAAAAAGAATGAAAAAAAAACTAGAAAAGAAAAAAGCAGAAGCTGATCTTCAGGTTCGTATTTGAATTTGGACGCTGTGGGGTAAAAGGTGCTGCTTAAGTGTAATTGCAATTCTTTTACATACTGCCTGGGATCAAAGAGGGGAACGAAAGTACAAGTGATTTCTCTCCCTGGCCCGGCAAAGCAACTGATGGGATCCTGCCCAGAAGCACCGCGCTCATTTGCTCCTGAAAAAAAAAAAATTTCCCTCCCTCCCGGGGTTTTCCTGGGGCGAGAAGGTTCGATAATGTAAGCGGCGGGGCTGAAGCAGCGGGCAGCCTCCTGCAGCGACTGATGGCGGAGCTGCCCGTGTCCCCCGGGCACGCCGCCGTTCCCGGTCCAGCCCAGCCCAGCCCAGCCCAGCCCGGGCGGTGCCGCCAGCGCTGCCTTTGTCCCGCCGACACCGTCTGCGGGCGGGCGCCGCCCCCGTGCGGCCGCAGCGCGGCATTGCAGGTCCCGATCCCGCCGCCTTCCCGGCGTTCGGGCCGCCCAAAAATAACACCTCACCCTGGGTACTCCTTACCCTGTCGGTGGTGGGGGGGGAACTCTTATCGATGTGTAGAAATATCCAAAGGGCGGTGCCAAGAGGATGGAGCCAGGCAATAGGACAAGAAGCAATGGGCAGAAACCGATGCACAGAAGTTCCACCTGAACACAGGGAAGAACTGGTTTGCTGGGCGAGTGACTATAAACTGGAACAGAATGCTCAGAAAGAGTGTGGAGCCTCCCTCACTGGAGGTATTCAAGAATCATGTGGACACAGCCCTGTGCCATGCGTTCTAGGAGGTTGGACCAGATGGCCCACTGCAGTCCCTTCCAAACTGACCTGTTCTGTGGAAGCTGGGGCTGTCCAGCCCAGAGGAAAGAAGGTTGGATGAAAATCTCACAGCAACCCCCCAGTATGTGAAGGGGGCTGGAAGGAAGCCCAGGGAAGCTGGAGAGAGACTCATCAGGAACTGTACTGACAGAACAAGGGGGAATAGGTTCAAACTGAAAGAGAGGAAATTTAGTTTACATATTAGGAAGAAACTTTTTACTGTGATGGTGGTGAAGCACTGGAACAGGTTGCCCACAGAGGTTGTGGATACCCCAACCCTGTCAGTGTCCAAAGGCCAGGTTAATAAGGCCTTGAGCAATTTGGTCCAGTAGGAAGTGTCCCTGCCCATGCCAGGGGACTTTGGGACTAGCTCTGAGGTCCCTTCCAGCCCTTAGCATTCTATCAGAGTCAACCCTCTATCCCCACCACCGTACACATGGACACATCCCATTGAGAATCTGCCTACAAGGAAAGTGTCCCTTATCAACACCTATCAAGGGGCCCTGCATAGAGTCCATGCAATTCACCTCCTAAGCCATCCACATTTATCCTGTCTGTCCTCACATGTCAGCATGCCAAAGACACTGCATGTGTTGTGCAAGAGAGAGTTATCAATGTCTCCTCCCTATGCCAAGTGATAAGATTACTAGACTGAGAAATAATTGGGATTGTGGCAGGTTAAGTTTTCTTTCCTTGCATCTATTAAGTCTGGATTATGGGCACAAATGTACCATTTTCCAAGCCATTATTGGTCAGACAGGTCAGCATTTCCCCTCCACGTCAGAGCTTAGACAGAGCAAGAAGAATGAAATGTGGCAATTTAATCCAAGAGCTACAGAGGTCACCGTGAGGGTTCAAGGACCAGGTCCCATGACAGAATTTGAACATTTTAAGTTTATCAGGCTTTTCTTCATCCCTGTTCTCCTTCCATTTCTTCCCTGCCTGCCTCCCTCCATTGTTCACTAAATGCCTGCAGGAGAAGCTCCAACAGGATACGCAAGAGGTACAAAAGAACCAAGCCACCTCTCTGGGATAGACTCAAGTGTGGAAGCAGGACAACAAAGGAATCACATTCAAGAGAGAAGAAATAGATCTTGTTCTCCCAGAGAAGAAAATAGTCTTATTCCAGGCTTCAGAGAGGTGTCCCAGGGCAGTGTGGAACAGCTGGGATCACAGTAAATAGCTCTATTGCCAGGTGAGCTATTCCTCAGACCCAGTGTTCAGACCCCAGGAAAGCAGCTCAAGTCCATGAGAGTCAGTGCAGGCCAGAAGACAGGATTTCAGCTTGCTCTGGCCCTGGCCCAGCTCCAGAGACAACCTGAGATGTGCTCAGTAAAGCTCCTTGGGCTTTTCTGAGAGACCAGAGCTGGGCAGCTCAGTGTGATAATGGTTCAGGTTACACTTCAACATGGACACACAGCCTAGAGCCCCAAATCCCTGGATCAAAGCCAGACATGTGGAGTTTTCCAACAAGAGCCCTCAAGAGCCATTCAAGATGTTCCAGTCTGTTTCCCTATCACACAGAGAAACATGGAAAGCACATACTGGTACTTTAAACAATAGCACCATTAACTAGGTAATTATGAGAACCTTTGGCCATGCCACTTATCCTAGTTTTCCAGGATCGTTAGCATCTCCACACTCAGCCTAGTAAGACAACAATCCCTCTCCAGCCTCTTTGCAAATTCAGCTCAAATGGGGTTATTACATGAGTGTTCTAAGGGCTGGGAGACTCCTTAAGCCATGCACGGCTATCATGTACTTTCCATACCTATATTGAACATGAAATTTGGCTGATAACTCGGAGCATCACCATGGTAGCTCTCACCAGATGCTGCCAGCCAGCTCTCTATCGGGATGTAACCATGACAGACAGGATCCTCTCAAGAAAGCCAACAAAGTTCTAGATGGCTCTGAAAGCTCAACAGCCCATCACTAATCCTTTGCACATCCAATTAGCGTCCATGCTGAGTAGGTGAGATGCAAACCATGTGGGATTCAGAGTTGCCTGTTACATCACTAAGTTCTAGATGAGTAAAGGACTCCATTAGCTTGCTCCATCTCAACTTCAATGTCAAAGTCCAGCCAACACCAACAAAACCCCACCGTAGATCAGAATTACAAATAGCAGATCTTTCTTGTATGCTCTTAAAATTGACATAAAACAGAATACGCCATTCTGCACAACAGCAAGAAATATTGTGCTTATGTTGTTTCAGACACTTATTTTTTCCTGGACCTCCCCATTGCACTCCAAGTACCTCCCTCTTGGCAACAGCTCAGTATCAGGCCCTGCCATATGGTCACTCACCTGCCTGGCTCCACCTGCCAGCTTTATCTCAGAGCAGAAGAGTTCATTGATGGGCAACCTTTGACCTCTTGTTCCCCAGTCGGAAATAAGGCCTCACCACATCAGGTGCCAAGCAAAAAGAACTTCTGCCACAACCCACTTGCAATCCAATGTGTTCCTAAGGCAGTGGCCAATATTTACTTCCTGTTATGACTGACTGCAGTTGGACTACTGAAAACAGACAAGTGCCTCAGGACTCCTTAAAATTAATGGGTAATAAGCAAAATAAATGAATGTTAGTTCTTCCTTACTGAAACGGCTGTCCTTGTTCCCTGCATGCTGCTCCCACCTTCCGCTCCAAAAGGAATGTGGCTCCTGTGCCACCCTCAGCTCTAAGAGGATATAGAGCCCAACACAGCAATGGTCTCAGAACACATTCAATCATACAACACCGGTGTTATTGCCAGAAGCAGCAGCATAGGCTGGAGCACACAATATTCAAGTGTTCCCACAGATCTGCCACTGCCTTTCAGCATTGCTTTGTGCAATTCACTCCGCCAATTGTGTTTATTCCCTCCCCCCCTTCAAATTGCCATGTTCCATGCATGAAGCCACAGGGCCTAATTCACGGCTACTCTTCCATAGGACAGGGTTCCCTGCAGGATGACCCTCTGTGCATATGGATCCATGCTCCCACAGAAGACTGAGCCTTTTGCCAAGGTCTCCTGTTAGTGATTGGCAGGGAGAAGAGGCTGCTGGGTGGTCCTACTCCTAAATTATTTGCCAACTGCTTCCCTAGGGACCATGGCAACTGTAGCACAAACAAGAGAATCCCTAAGGACAGCACTGAATTGGGTCACAGCCAGGCACTTTCAGGAGAAGAAAGTGGGAGATGTCCTTGTGTTGGCATGGGGATGAGGTGCCATCCCTCTTCTCTTGGGACCACAACCATCTCCAGTCTCAAGGGCTACTATCCACATGAAGAAAGGAAAATAAAAGGAAGCAGTAGCCATATGAAGAGACGAGGCATTTATTCCTGGCTCACTTGCTCTTAATGGAGAAAACAATACCTCACTCCTTGACAGCAAAGCAGGGAGACTTAATGCATGGAAGTTTGCCAAGTAAATTGAGATCTTTGCACAAAAGGCACTTTTGACATGCACAACTCCTGGCTTATTAAAGCAAAACAAAATACACTCACCTTGAGGAGTGTTTAGAAATTAGAAGCTGCAGTTCCCCATGGCACAGGGCTCCACAGGATTATTTAAGCTTGCACACATCCAAACAAACACCTGACTAGTTTAAGTACCTAAAACACAAGGTGGAAAACAGTGAAGACACAGAACTGCCTGGAAAATTGCATGGAGGAGATGGAGCATTCTCCAGGGCTCCACTCTGCTGCCTCTGAGCAGCATCTGAGTTTCAAACAAGGCATTGTATTGTGACCTTATCACATACTTACATCTTGTATAAACGCACGTACAAGAGAGGAAGGGCTGCACATAAGTGGCCTATTTAGAAAGGTCCAAGAATACTTTTTGTGCAATTTTCTTCTCACTTCCCCATCCCTCCATCCTCCTGAAGTGGCAGGTAACCCAAGCAAGAGCAGTGTGTGAATTGATTTGGAAGCGATCAGCTGCCGTGGCATCGATCGCCTCAGGATCGATCCACACTCCATTCCCGCTCAGCACACCTGCCAACTCAGATGGAGAGGGAACAATGAAGTGAAATGAAAATTCTGTATTTGTGGGAGACACACCTCTCTTCACATCCCCCCTCAGGAGAAGTTGAGGGACCTAGACCGACTTCAGTGCTACTTTTAGCAAGTCTTAGGAGACAAGTCTGTACAAAAAGGGGAACAGCAGGAATGCCCCCCTGCCCCTAAAAACCCTTGGACAAGAATCACCTAGAAAGTAAAACCCCCCAACATTTGTGCCTATTAGTACACAGGCAGAGGTAGAGCAGGCCACAGCTTTGGCTCATATATAAATCTTTTACAGCACTATGCTCTTATGCACCAGCCAGAGAGAATACAGTCTTCCATTTGCTTTCACCTCTATCTAAGAGGGATCCTAGAGTTCCCCTACACACGAGCATTTCACTACACCAGTGCCAATGACAATATTTCTCTCCAGTGTCACATGTCAAATTCTCTAGTACTGGATGACTCCAAGTTAAGGCCTTACTATTGTCTTTCCCCCTCCCAAACACACAAGAGCATTTGAATTGCTTTACTAACCTTCATTCTCAAAACCCTGCACAGATACCCACATTTTTCCAAAAACTGTTCCAGAACTCAGCTCCCATTAAGCAGCAATAGCCAGTGACTCTCAGAAGATCTGGTTTCATATACATATCACTACTGAAAATGGGCTTTAGGCTTCTAAATCAACTGGAAAGCACTACATGTGAAACTGAGCTGCACAGGAAGATCCAGATGCCAGAGGACAGAAACAATCTTAATGCAAACAGATGCATGAATAAGGGAAAGCGCCATTCCATTACACGAGATGTTTCAAAAGCAAACTCAGATTCAGAAAATTCCTAATCTGCAGTCTACTAAAATTTAGCAAGTTATAATCCAGGCAGCATCACTCTGCGTGTCACATTTCATCTGGTCTCCCCTATGTATCTACTACTGGTCACCCTCAGACAAAGGTGTGTTAGAAGGGATTTGGGTTTGACATTGTAGAAACATTCCTACACTCTTGCCTATTGGGAAATTTAATTTTCATAATGTGTGTGAAATAGGTGCCATCCTTCCTTCCTGAAGAGTTTGGAGAAACAGGCAGAGTAATTAAAGGTTTCACTTGCAGATACCATCACTATTATAGTTATTACACAATACAGTCAGACTGTTACAGTCACCACAGCATTGTGTTCCCCTGGTTTCGGTTTTGTCATCTAGAGACTCTAATTTTCAGGTACATTGCAGGCTTCTAGTGAATTTTGGGTCCGAGTGGCCACCTCTAAGAGTGCTGGGTAACCTTTGCTATGTTATCCTATTTTCAGAACTCAGCTTACCTTGGAGCTCTGCCAAAGATGACCACCTGGCACCATATGCTGACCAGCCACTACAGGACCTTTTGTGTGACAGAACCTGCTTAATTAAGGGAAACTTTAAAAGCTGCAGAACTAGAGTTCTGTAAAGGCCTTGCCCTCAGGAACACAATCCATCTATGAGTATTTTTCTCCTCCATTTACAGGGATTTAGATAATACAGGGTATTTAGGTAGTAAGCTAAGGTATCAATACCTACACACAGGTGTCCACCTATAGTCAAGTGACTCCCATCCTTTTATGCTCTGCTAATTTGGTTTCAGAGAATGCAACATTCATTATCTATTTCCAGGCAACATGTCACAGTAACCCTTCACTCTGCCCACCTTCTTCCCTCGGGCATTTCTTGATCCTTTCCACCTCACACAGATTACAAAGGTAACATTCCTTGCCTTCTGCCCCAAACATTTTCCTCCATGCTTTGAATTCCTCCAACAACTCCCACTGTGTCATGACATCATCTTCAGGTGCCTTGTTCTAAGCTTCCAGCTTTCCCATCCTCATTTCCTACCATCCAGCCCCAGCACTCCCAGTTCTGCTACTAAACTATCCTCAGTCTCACACAAACAGCCCCACACGCCTAAAGCTCCCCTCTCACCTTCCCCTCTTTCCCCCCTCCATAAACTGATCCTGAAGGCCCTGTTCTTCCTCCACAACATTAATGCAGGAGTCAGTGCTTTTGTGACATCCACACGGAACTGATAACAAAGCTCATCATGAAGATGTTATTGATTATGTAGGTACAATCAGTCCATATTGAACAAAGTTTTTTAACGGCAGGTTAAACAAAGAACAATTGGACACAGTGATAAGTGACTCAGGTGGTCTGTCTTTACTGAGCTAAGAAAAAAAAAGCTATGCCAAGCACTTATGGTCTGAAAAATTAAGCTTTTCAGGAAAAACACATCTGGACACCAAAGATGTCTCAGATGAACTGACAATGGTTTAAACTACTTTGAAAGTCTGTTACAGCAACTATTTTTAACAAAGGAAAAATGCAATTCAGATACAACCGTTACTCCATTTATCATTTATGCCTACTGAATGGAGCTGCAGACACATGCAGTAGGAATTAATAAATCCTTAAAGTTAGCTTCTAAAAAATAGATTGCAAAGTCATGGTTTCAGCATTCCTCAGTTCCAGAGGATTGCCAACTATCCCCTGGGTTTTTTCTAAAATTTGGAGAAGCACAACTGACCTAAAGACAAAGGAGACTTCAGAGGAGGCTGGAAGACAAAGAGCATTTTGAAGGTGGATTCTGACAGTAAATCCCTGAAGGCAGACAGCCTCAAAGGTGAAATGTGGTCAGCACTTCTTTCCACAACAGGATGCTGCCTGCCTGCACCAACTGGCACTCAACTCCCTCTATCCTGATGGCTGCTGTATGCTGGTATATATATTTAATGTTTTCCTCAGTCCAGCATACTAATGCTATGCCTTACTCCACCTTTGGCTATAGGTTCAGCAGATGTACATACCTGGAAACATTCACCCTCCTGCCTGAATCCAGGTTCAGAAGCACAACCCCAATTCTGCTGCAATATTAAATAACAGCAGTATTAAAAATGTGCAGTCATGCCACAGTCACTACTGTGTGGCTTCTGCACTGAGACACTGGAGTGAAGCAGCATATTGAGAACTGACACAAGTGCCAGATTAGTGAGGAACTCTGCACCAACTTCCTCCATGGCTCATATTAGAGCTGGCATTTCGGTGTATTTTAGGTGCCCTACAGAACAGTTATTTATAGAGACAAGGTTCCAAAAAACACTCAGTATCGTAAGCTTTTGTTTCCTGCCTGAGAAGAGAGGCTGTCCTTCCAAAATGGAAAAGTAATTATGACATTCTGAGCTTTACCTGTGGGAAATAGTTCACTTATAAATAATCAATCCCATCAAATACAGTCGCATTGAACTTCGTTCAGAACACAGTTCAGTGTGAAACACATCCATTCTATCAAACAAAAAAGCAAACATGGCTGGGTGAATCATGATGGCTTGTGAAACTGAGGAAGTGTGCTGTGCCCTTTGTGATAAGTAGAACTTGATCCATCTCCCCTCCTTCATTCTGGTCATCTCTAGAGGGGAGCAGATCCTGGTGGGCTGGTAAACCTGAAAACCAGAATCTTCTTGCACACCTGTTTCTCTTAAAGGGAAAACACTTTGAGAAATCTTGTCCCCTTGCTCACAGCAAAAACACAGCCTGGTGGTTCTGGGTACCTTCTATCAGGCTCACTTGGAACACATCAGGACATCAGAAAAATCCCCAAGTCCTTCTACTGCCTCTATCCTGGCTTTTTTCTCAATGCTTTTTGTAAAATCCCTCTGCAGATAATCTACTGGAAAACAGCTTGAAGCAGATAGGCCCAGTGTGTGGAAAGGAAAGGTTGGCTTTGGAGGGGGAGGAAATGAGCTCTTCCTTTTTTCTTTAACAGTATGACTTGTCCAACACATCAATATCTTTCTCCCCACTGATGCGGCTATGACTGATGCAGATCTATTTTCTGTGTCCAGCCATGTCCTCATACAACAGGGAGTGCCTTATCTGTACCACAAAAGACCCTGTGAAGACAGTTGGGCCATTGACAAAACTCTTCACAGGAAGAGGACAGTGCTGCTATGAAGTGTTCTCCCCAACCACTCTTTTACCAGCAGAAGAGATCAGATGTTCACTTTCTAAAGCACAACAGGCAAAATCAGCCAGGTGAGTTCAAACCAGCTTTTTGAACTGTTTGAGCTCCACCGGTACTTTTGCTTGACGCAGATGAGACACTGTTGGTGCTGGTGTTGATCAGCAGCTGGGGCATTACTGCCCTTGGCCCACAGAGGGGGAACCCAGAGAGGCCACCCCAGCATGGCTTTGCATTACCTATTAAGGGACATGAATCTATTTCAGCTGTTCCTGTGAAGGAATAAGGATGGACAGTGTGGGGACAGGGCACTTTTGCACCAGCATTTCTACCTTCACATGAAAGTTGGGATCTTTAAATGCAGTGTGATTGTTAATCCAAATATTTTAAACTTCAATGCTCTCTCACATTTATGCATACACATCAGCCTAAGATAACATATGCAATACAAATTAACCAACAGAAAACACAATCTTAACTTACTTTATGCTGTAGGTAGCTAATTGTCATTCACAATTTTTTATCATCTCCATTTTACCTTAAACTTTCTTGAGATGAGCCCATCATTAAAAGGTTCACTGCAAGTATTGAGTATTTTATGCACAGAGAAGAGGCCTCACAGTACCTGTGCACTGCTCTACCTCCTGAAGTCCACAACATGAATTCTGAATTATTCAGTTTGTGAAATCTGTCACAGCAATTACATGCTGTTGCTTCTACTCCTTAAATTGACTGGTGCAACTCTGATAAGGATCTAATCAAAATTGTTGCTTATCTAGATGTTTCATGTGCTGTGCCAAACCATGGCTTGTGAGCTCACCTTGTATGATACATACCAATCCTATTAACAACCTGGCCTTGCATCCTTCCATCTTATACCTGTGATCCAAATCCATATTTCTTTATCTGCAAATCTAAGCAATAAAAGGTAGATATACACACTACTCAAGCAGGTCATTATTCTGCTTTTTACATATTCTTCAAGAAGAATCGAGGTTTTGAAAGTTGGACACCAGAAATGGATATTCAGATTTATCAAAATGTGACCAACAGAAAACTTGTGTCTCGGATGTACACAAAGGTTTAAACCAAGTTTTTGGAAGTTGATTTAGAAACTCTGCATGAGGAAGCAGCTCTGTAAGAATCTGAAAAACATCCATCTGCTCATGGACCTCACTTTTTCCCCCAGTCACCTTCCACTGTCTTCAAAGTCACAGAAAGGGTTGAGATTTTGGCATAGATTGGGATGTATATCCCTGAAAATTCTGGGCAATTATTGGCTGAAAGGGACAAACTGCACAGATGACAGAATCAGACACAGGTCTGTGTTCACTGAACGCAGCAGTCTGATCTAAGACACTGGCAGTCAGATTCAAATATGTGGAGTGAGAAGGATGGAATAAAAAGACAAACCTAATCTCTAATCTAATCTAGAAATGACATTGACAAAGGTAAAAAGTCACATATGACAATCTCAAAGGTTTTCTATCAGTAAGATCAAAAGAGCAGTAAAGACCACCACTGAAAAGCACAGGAGAACAGTAAGGCTGAGACACCATAAATCTAAGCCCACACACCAGTGACATGCGAAATTCAAAGCCAGGAGCTCCATTCTTCCTACTCAGTTGGAGCCTGAACAGCACACTCCAATTCTATAGTGTCTGAACTTTTTTCCTGTTGTTTGTCTGTGAAAGAGCATCTTCAGTTCATGCCCAGAGCTTTAACCAAGGCAGGGAAACCTACCTAAGTTAAATCTCAGCTAACAACTGAAAAATGAAAACAGCTATCTACCTTGGGATGTTGGCACTACAGCACGACAGCGGTGTGGAGGAGGTCAGCACCAGCTGTTCTGCTGACAGCGTTGTAAGAGAGAAAGCAGGGCAGTGGGGAACAGCAAGGAGGACACTTTGGAGCTGCAGCAGGGAAAGGAACATGAGAAAGGAAGGGAAATGTGTCATTTTAGCACCACTGTATAGTTTCCTACAGAACAGGGCTGTAACAAGGCTCTCAACAGGAAGGAAATGGGATTATCACTAAAACAGTAACTGCTCTAAGGCGTCTCTGCAAACTCCTTCCATCAACATCAGCAGCAGTGTTGTTGTAGACGGGACTGTTTTATATGTACACTTTACCCTACAGACCAAAACATGAAGCACAACTAGATCTTTCACACCAAATTCCTCTTAATTCACTAATTTAGTCAGAACCCCGCACTACAAAGCCCTTGATAACCTCAGAAACCAAGGAAACCAAACACCATTTCAGGAACACAACCCCCCACCCCACACTTTCAAGTTTGAGGCTTGTCTGATGAAAATTTTAAGAGTTTGCTGTTAATGACATGACTGGAATGAGGTATGTGCATCACAAAAATTCCATCATGCTCTGTCACTGAGAGGTCTGTACATGCTCAGAGCAAGGGTGGAATGTTTTATAGCTGAGCAGAAAAACTCAAGGAACTCTAGAACTGTCTGAAGAAAATAGGATGATACTGATTTTTGTACATTGGTTTTCTTTAAATGTTAAATTGAGGTTTTTGGCAAGTACAACAAGAAAAATAGAAAGACACTGCATTTAACTGAACTCAGTTTTCTGTTGTTAGAATCTAAACCTAAAAAGTACCGGCAAAAATAAAGAGCTGACATCAGCATTCCAGAAACTCAGAGGTAGGAGAAAGGAGTGTAGGAAGGGGTGAAACATAGGTTAGAGGATGAAAAGCTCATGGGAAAACGTCAAGTTTCAAACTGTGTATAACCTACCAGCTGAAAGTGAAGCCTGTAACAGAAAGCTCTAAAGGCAGATGGTTTGTTAAACCAAGACTACAGGTAAGATAACTTCTAAATCACAATCTAACAATTGTGGATCTTAAAATACATATAAAAATGCTGTCTTTATAGGGAGTGTTTTACTGTAGGCTGACAGATGATGAGACCCTGTTTCTCACCACACTCCCCCCTTGACCCAAACCTTCTAAGGCCATGTGCAAGGGCTTCCAACTCCCAGTCCATTAGCACTCTTCTCCCATGGAATCTATGTCCAGGATATAACCTCAATCCAGAACAAACCAAAGTGAAATATCAGCTTGTTGACAACTCTTTTCAGCACTGAAACACCCATCAGCAAGTCCATCTGCCTTCATCCCCAAGTGCAAAATTGCCCATTTTCCTCCTTATCCTTGTCTTGTGTTTTCTTTCTGCCAAGGCCACTCAGTACATCAGTCACATGTCCCTGACGTCTCCTGTTTGCTGCTTCTTTTTGTCAACTGTGCCATCTCTTTGTTCACCCTCCGGTTTTCAGTCCTTAAGGGCTGTCTCCACAGCACCACTCCAGTGGCACCAGCAGAGATAAGGTGTATCAGCACATATGACCAAGGACGGATAACAGCGAGATAGTTTTATGGCTGGAGAGTCCTATAAACAGCAGATATCAGACCTGTATTCTAGAGATGGGCTTTAATGGGCTCACCTTCACCCCATGCTTGATTGCATCACTAGTACAGCAACATAACCATTATTGTGTGGTTGTAACAGCCCAGTATTTTTTGTTTAATTCATTTGCAAAATAGGACTTGGATTTGAGCCCTGCTACTACCCTTCAAAAATCAAAGTATAGCTTGTTTTCCAGCTTCCTCCACAACCAGAACTCACTATTACTGTGCTTGTGGAAAATGTGTCTAATTTACCTCCTATTCCAAACAGGTGTAATTGTCACTTAAAGAATGTTAATTAAGATGGAACCATTGTGACTTCAGAGTACTTTTTGTCTAAGCTTGATAAATTTATCAGACAGCCTTAACAATACATAACGAGTTATATCTGCACTTTCTGCAAGTCTATGCAATTAATTTTCTATTTGTGAAAGGAAATGGAAAATGAAATATTGTGCCCTTTCTAATGCAGAGGCAGATGTAATGAATGGCTTTGGCAAACAGTCGTCAAAGTATGTTAACTAGCATCTACAAATCTTTCCCTTCTCCAACAATAATTTCAGGGCCCAGGATAACTCACTTCTCTTTTTTGTCATACTGATATGACACACTGAATCCACTGTATCCAGATGAAAGAAACATAATTGAATTCAAGTTGCAAAGCAATTGGCTTCATTTTTTTTGTAGCTACTCACTTAAGAGATTCCAGCTGCAGATTAAAATCCACCAAGAGCTGCTCTTCTCCAGTGTTCCCATGCTCTCACCAGAAATCTGGTAGACAAGACACCTGAACGGAGGAGTTGCTGATGTACACTGACCACTCTGCTTGCAAAGGGAACAATCACTGTATCCTGCACCTGTCAGCATCCTTTCTTTGCGTGGGGATGGAATATTCACACCGTTTCCATTTGGAAAGCCTTACCTGTACTGTCAGAAAATACCTACCAGACTCCAGAAAGCAGAGCATCCCATTCTGCTTCCAGACTGACACTCGGCTGCAGCTCTGCACTATTCCATTAATGCAAACAGTGATATCCATAGGGCAAGACCTAAAGAGTTTGCCCTGTGCCGTCTTCAAACCAGGGGGAATTATTAACCAAAACCTCCATGAGTTTAATATTTTAGTTTGCCAACTTGAAGCTTTAAAAGATTAAGAAACCCTAAAATGAAGATTACCAGTATTTACCCAAGTTTGTCCTTTGGGGTGCTCTGAAAACAGTCTTTAGTGACATGACCATAACATTCTACCATCAGATTTCTTCTTGCTTTGTAAGCTGAGGAAGCAGAGCATGGTTTCAAAGCTTCAGATTATTTCATCCTTGAACATTAATAAGGTCAGTTAATGCTGCCCTGAAAACAGGCTCATATCCTGAATTTATCACAGAATTACTCTATTAGGCAACTTGTAGTAACAGTACAGCAAAAATGTGTTTATATTTTTTACAGAATCGTCATTGTTTATATTTTACCTACCTTTAGGAAGGAATCAGGTGAATATAATGGCAAGGAAGACCCAAAGCATGTAACTGTTTAATTAAACTTGCATCACACTTGCTATTAACACAATGTCTGAATTAAAGTTCTCCAAGCAGCTTTGACTCCAGCTTTTTCTGCTCTTGAAGACCTTGTAACTTTCCCAATACTCTTGAAACAATTGCTTTTCACTTTTGGACACATGTGATATTACTGTGATGCAAACCAGCAAGGTTAAGTGATTTGTAAAGCCTGAAATAGTTTGGCGTCAAGGACAAGAGCACCGCACAAAAAGAAAGCACAACCAAATTGCTCACAGGTCATCAGTGAAAGCACTAAAGCTACAAAAACTTTGAAAGAAGAAAGCAACACTGCATCCACAAAAGCCAAATTGAAGTGACCCAGCAGTACAACAGCTGTTCAATCTGCAAGTAGAGTAAGAAGGAAGAACACTGGCTTGAAACACATGTAGCACATAAGACACTGTTTCACCCAAACAAGTCATGAATACAGCACCACTCCCCATGGGAGATGTGTGTCCTCTTGTATGTTCTTCAAAGCCTCTGATGCAGCGTTCAGCATTGCATCACCCCAAGGCATAGAACTGCCTGGATATAAAGCTGTTCCACGAGAACAGAGGCTCCAGAAGCATTTTCCTAAAGTGACCAGGCATGAAATGTATAGACACTGAGTAAAGACAGGCAAGATGCTGAAATGCCACCAAACACAGTCTCGCCACTATCAACAGCATCCAGCAAGGGTTTCCTTCCAGAACAATTTCCTTATGCAGGGAAACAAGCAGTGAGGGAGAATTCCTGGAGTAATCAGCCACCTACTGGTTCAAGTCCTCCCTTGGGAAATGCAGATTCCTCATCTGCTCAGTTTGAGCAAACACACAAACTTCAGTCCCCTGTACCTCAGGTGACACCTCAACCACATGAGTACGTGGTGCTTTGGACAATTGTCTCAGCATCCCCTCTCAAGTTCCACTGCCACATTGTGTAAGTACCAAATGACACCCAGAGACAGAGGGGAAGCACATACTCCCTAGGCCAACAGTAAGGGCCTGTAAAGATCAAAAATTCCCCCAAAAATTTAGGGAGCAGATCAACCATGTTTTCAAATATAAGCAGCATATAAGTGTCTCTGAAGACATCATCAGACATACATATGCACATACTCAAATCCCCAAGCTCAGAAAGGGCTGACATCTCTCAGGTATTACCAAAATGTTTCTGAAATGCTTGGAATTTTACACCTGAAAACTAGAACAACCTTGCCAAAATAAAACCTGCTTCACCAAGCACCCATCACATTAAACAAAAATAATGGGAGCAATAAAATGAATGCTGAAGGCACCATTGCTAAAGCCATAAGCTGGATAAGTCCAGCTGGAGTCCATAAGCTGGATAAGTGGCACGAGGCTACTGAAAAGCCAGGAAACTTTTGAGTCCCCCTTGTCCACTGTCCCCACCCAAGTCCTTCCCAGAGCCAGTAACTTCCCAGTAATTGCACTCTTGCACAGACACACAAGTTGTGCAAAGCCTCTGAAAAACATTCATCGAGAAATTACTGACTTGGCAGGGGCAAATACAGTCTCAATGCGCATTGCCAAAGACACAGGCAGAAGTTATTGTGGAAGAGTAAGTTACCTCACTGCCATGAGCACCAGCAGATGCCAAGGAATGCCACGTGGGACCCAGCCTGCCACAAAGGAACACTAATGGCATCAGCAAAAGCAACCAGCAGGACTTGTGAATCCAGAATCAAAACTATTCTGGGGAATGGGCACAGGAGACAGCACAGCAGAGCACAGCTGTATCTTCAGGTGTTTGCTAGAAAGCACTAACAGGTCCAAGTTAAACACACAATAACCTGGCTCATGACAGGGCTCTCATACAACTCAACTTCAGTTCAATACACAAGTAACCAAAAGGATTTTACTTTGTGATGTGACAAATACAGTTCTACAGTTTCACAATGCAGGCAATAAGAGAAATTAAGAGGATCGTACTTAGCTTCTGATAGCAGTGTGGCAGCACGAAGATGCAGTACTACCTAAATAAGATCTTCCAATAAATATAATAAAAATACAAGTGAGGCAGTAGCAGACTTGCAGTGCTTTGTATGCTACTCTTAAATCTGTGATGGAAAGAATATGAGAAACAGTCCCACAGGGCCAAATGTTTTACAAGTATTTGTATCTATTTTTCTCTCAGGATGGCAACTCAAAGAGAGCATCTCAGAACATGCTTGCCATGAACAGTGTAATTAACGTGTGAATTGAGCAGGTATGAAGTCATATAAGACAATCAAATCATGAGGCACAGCTCATTAAAAGAAGGGTAGAGGCCTGACTGTGGAAAATAACAGATGCTGTATGCTGGCCAGGCATGTCCAGTGATATCAACATCATCATGAGTAAAGATGAGACACATGAAATGTAAGCAGAGCAACAAGAAGTAGCTGTGAACATAGGCAAGTCTCCAGAGAGACTGAAATAAGCCAGGAATAGAACTACTGACCTCATTATATTCAAATATCTTCATTATCACGACTCCTTTGACTTCTGAGAAGTCAACAGGTAATTTTTCACTACCACAATAATCACCAGACAAGTATTTCTGTACACACGGGTCCCAAGTGATGCAACTTCAGAAAAGTTCTGTCACCAAGAAAAGAGAATTCATCTGCACCACAGCATCCCCATACTCCACACGCATCAAAAGGTCAAACCAAACTGGTAAGTCATGAACAGCAATGACGCGCAAGTCATTCCAGACTGGGGAACATCTGGAAAGGCACAGTGGATGAAAGAGGGGAACAAAGATGTGCAGCAGCCAAACCATACCTAGTCTGAAAAGACAGCAGCCAGAACTAAAGCCAGACACAATTTCTAAAGCAATTTCTTTCCTTTGCCAAATCATGCACTGCTAGCTAGTGCTTTGAAAAGATAAATTCTTATTTCCCTACCATGGCTGTGGTGGCACCTTTCTCACTGAAACAGCACATGTTCACACACACCATACAAACCAAATGCACATAAATGTGGAATTTAGAGAAATAATTAGTGGGAAAACCACCATGAGCCAATAAGCTCATAATATCTGGACACTTTCTACATCTCCTGGAGAATAAAGCCAGGACAATGCCAAATCCATAGGGAAATATCTGATTTACCAATCAAATAAATTGATGCTTTAAAACTCGAGCTCACTTCATGGGTTTGTGCATTCAGATGTGCACACACGTGATGTTACAAGCACTAAGGAAATACGGTAAGTTCTGTAAGCATGTTTACTTTTAATCTCTGATAAATACAACAAAGGAAGTGATTCAGACTTGCCCAGAAGGCAGGGATTCTACTGATATTATACACGTCTGTGGTTATGTCTAGGAGCCTTCAGACAGGTACTATTTGTGAAAGAAATATTCAAGTCGGCTTTAAAGTATTGAATTCAGGCACAGGTAACAGACTAGCTGTGGCAGCCTGGAGCTCAGCAGGGGCTAATTTATCCTGCTGGAAAGTAATCATCATGTAATTAATGGAAACATCAGTCTTTGTTTTGGAGGGGTGGATAGTAAATCTACCACACAAATTGCTAACTACAGCATAACTAAATTGGTTAAATACCTATATTTTTTGCACCAACATGAAAGAATGTTTTATTCTACTTGCAGAAACTTTTTATTCTATTTCCAGGAGCTTTTTTAAGGGAAAAAGCAACTAGGAGGCCATGCTTACATGACAGGTCATAAGAAGCAGGTTTCATATGCCGAGACAAAGGGGAACTCCACCCTACACCCGAAGCTTCCAATCTTGGGTCTTGACCTCATGGCAAAAGTCCTCAGAGATCCTCCCCAGATTACTTCCTCTTCTCTGGTAAAATAACGCTTCTGCTTCTTGGTCTTTTTTTGTTGCTCTGTCTTCCTTGTGGGACACACTATGTATAAAACCCAGAAGTCTTTAAAGTGCTTTATCTTCATCTTCTGCAGAGGGAAGAATCAAGCCTTGAAATGAATATTAACAGCAGCACCTCCAACAAAAGCCAGGCGCACTGCCTTCAGAGTGGCACAGCTATGCCAAGATATCTCTGATGGAAACATCCACAAATAGATGTGCTTTGTCTCGTCAGTCAGAGCTTGCACAGGAGTGATTTAGCTCAACCATGTCTTAATGTAGCATTCCCTATGTTTAACCAGCCTCAGCATCTTGGAGTTAATGGTATTTGCCAACCAACTTCAGTCCAGACAAAAGACACCACTATGAAAGGACAGTCTTAAGCTGTACTAGGGCAAGCTAAAGCTGGAAGCTAGGAAGAACTTCTCCATAGAAAGGGTGATTAGGCATGGGAACAGGCTGCTCAGGGAGGTGCTGAAGTCAGTCCGGGGGGCTGGTACTTAGTGCCATGATCTAGTTGACAAGGCGGTATTCAGTCATAGGTTGGACTCAGAGGTCTTTTCCAAACTAATTGATTCTGTGATTCTCTACAGAGCTGCGTTCCTGCATGTTCTGACACAAAACATCCCAGCAGATGGACATGACCAGTGTTCCAAGCAGATTATCAACTCAACACCCAGGGGAGTTGAATGAGATGGGCCACTGGCAGCTCCTCAAATCCTCTCACAGGGTATCCCTGCCCAACAGGCACAAGCATTTCTTATTTTTGAAGCTGACAATCACAGAGCAAGAGACACAAATACAAATGCATCATTTAAGCCATGTCAATACAACACTAAACAGCAAAAATATCAACAACATGCTGCCTTTTCATCAGAACATCAATCATTTTAATTGCCCAACACAGAGGAGTTCTCGTTAGATTTAGGATCCTGGGCACCGTGGATAAATATTTAATGATACTGGCAGCTCTAACAGGTGAGTCTATCCTTCACTGTTTTTCTCAGTGCCACGAACATTCCACGTCCTTTCCCCCCAGCCCACAGCAAGGCATCCCCTTTTCTTTGGATCTCATCCAACAAGATGCATTTTCAGTGAATGATTCTGAAGGAGCTGGAGAATAGAAGTAAAACAAAGGTAAAAATGCACCAGCAAACAAAATAAGAATGTTTTAGTATTTATGCAAAGCCATAAGAGTATAAACAAATTTGGGAATTAAGGCATACCCTTTATATCCCCAATGTAGCAGACAAGCTACAGTATGGAAGAGTCAACAGTTCCAGGGCTATTCACCTTGGAGAAATACATTAAGTTATGCAAATGCATACAGGTGTCCACCTAAAATTACTTGGTTTGGAACTCAACCACCTTAATATTGCAAATGCATGCACAAACGAATGACATGTGGGCAACACGATCTTTGCACCCACAAGGAGAAGGGCTGTAGGCAAAGTGTTTACAGGGATTGAATGAAGGGTCAGGAAAAAAACCCAGCAATTTCATTTCAAATACATCTAGGGCTCTCTCATTAGGCCATGGAACTCACAGGTATTAATCATGAAAATAAACGTTCCTTGCCCCTAGGTGTGACACAGTTCTTACACAAGAGAAATGACCAATACAACTCTCTCTCTCATCAAATTACTGAAGATGAAATGAGTTTTAAAACAATATCCCATGTGGATTATGCATTTAGCTACTTAAGAAGAGACTTTTTAAGGACCCTCATCTATTACTTTGAAAAGCAGAGGTAGTTGTTGCCAATAATTAAGGCAGAGTCTTGTTCACATCTCACCTTAAAGGCTTTGGAGCTGAGAAGCCTATGGATAACATCCAACTGCCTTATTGTACCTTGTACTTGGCTTTGAAAAGTTTTGAAACATAAGTAAAACTAGGTAAGGTAGAGGATGTCTTTCACCAGCACTTTATTATGCTGATTTAATACAGGAAAACAATAAATGTTTTGTCTATTGCCTTTTAAAGCAAATGTTAGAACGAATTCAATAGGTGCGTACTTGCCTATACACAATCCCAGTAAAATAATAAAAGAAATCACTGAAAGGCAGATGTTTAATTAGCTCTAGACCCATGATTTAATAAGATTGCATTTAGGCTGGGCTTCTCACGAGTATAAAATGAAGTGTGTGATGTATATTTGCAGGATTAAGGCTTGTGGGCTGATTGCCAGATCTACCTGCAGCTCTGCTGGGGTTGGTGTGCAGACAGTGTCACTCACACCCTGTACCAGCAGCTCCTACACCACTACAACCCCTTGGTGCCACTCAACCCCCTCTACTCCACTAAGGCAACACAGGACACTTGAAAAAACAATCACAAAACTCACATTCCAAAAATATCAAGGATGATATTAGCAGCCAGTTAGGAAAAGAGGGTATCTTTTCTACTTGAACTGGGCCTTTTGAACTCTTGGTCAATGGAGCCTCATTGTGTTCAGGACACATTTTAAAGTTCTCCTTCACCAAGTGAGCAGCAAAAAGCGTAGAAGTTCCGATTTTCAGAAAACTCACTGAACCAGTACTTTAGTATGAAAAAAACCCACAAAACCCCAACCAACCCCACACCTGTTTGGAAATAAAATCATAAGCAAAAGCCCTCCTGTCCTTTAACTCAGAGCATAGCTGTGCCCCTTCCAGCCCCTCTCAGCTCTGTGCTCAGCTTACCTTTCTCCTCACCATGTGGCACATCCCTGGCCTTTACCTTGCACCTACAACTGGCATCTGTCAAATCCTGCTGCAAGACATCCTAAGAGTTCAGCTGCCAACATGAAAGCTTTTCTGCAGCTTCAGATTCTTTAACCTATTTATACTGGCACAAGACAAGCTCCTGTACCAGGGCACAGGAGACACAGGGAAATTCAACCGCACCAGCCAGAAAGGTTTCAATTGCTCTAGAACCAGCCACATTTAGCTACAGCCCAACAAGTCCAAAGCCACAGGTAGTCAAGTGTCCAGCAGAGTAATTATGCACCTGAAAGAATGTTTTCAGTTTCTACAAGGTACAGAAAGAAACTCCTCTTTGACATACCCATGTAAATCAACAGCAGAGCCCGTGACAGCAGCAATCTGTCCAGATCTAACTCAGGCTAATTGACAGTAGCTTTTGGCATTGCTGACAAACAAGCAGGACAGTGTTTTAAAACCACATCTGAAGTTCCTCCTGCAAGTGTTATTATATGAAGCTCTCAGTAATTACAACACCATCTCAGTAATTACAACATAATAGTTATGGTTTAGTTCAAGCCAGTCTCAATTAAGTGGCAATTCTGTGGTAACATGATTAATACCCAACAATCAAGTCAATAGCTTCTCACTAATCTGTGTCCACATAGCAAAGCCATGAGCTAAGCAGTGATGAGGGAACTCTGAGCCTTGACAGAAGGTTTTCAGAGCACCAAGAACTTGATCCACCTTTGCAGAAACCTTCACTGTTTTCTTGTGAAACCCTGACTCCAGGTAAGTGCTGGAGGTAGGCATAACCAGGTTCGGAGGGTGGTGTTTTCCTGAACAGAAGGGACCCAACAACAAAACACCAAGAAATGCCCAGAAGAGGTATCACTGGAGACAGTCATCTGGGCTCCCAAGTTGTATCAACATAAGCGGTACAAAAATTACAGAAATATACAGGGCACTTCAGAGTTGGGATAACTCAGACAAATTCCCATTTGAGGAATCAATTGTACTGTTTCCAAATTATCACTGTAATGAGAAATGTGTTTCCTCCTGGTCTGAAGTGTGGAAAAGCTCTGGTGCACCATCAGCTGCATGTTTGGATATTAGGTGACATAATTGATCTACCCCCACTTGTGGAGTGTTGCAGGATTAACAGGCATTATACATATAAAAGAAGAAATTTTCACTAAAGGAGTAGTGGCAACAGCACAGAGGAGAAGGTTTGTATGTGGTCTTCCAATTAATGTGTCCTGCAAGTTTAAAACCAGAAAGTACTTGAAAGAAAATCTAAAAAGTGAAGGGAAAAGACACAGGAGTTACAGTGCTGAAGAGTTCCAAATAAAAACTGGAAAGTGGTACCAAAAGGAGTACATGAAATTAAACAGCGAACTTTTACAGACAATCTGTAAGAGCAAACTATGACAATCTACAGAATAATTAATTCTAAAGTTAATTCATATGCTTATACAGCACTAAATATAAAGTGGCTACTCCTGAGGGTTTTCCATTTTTGTTAACTTTTTAACTAAGAACAAAAATTTTAAAGGCACATTAAAATTATCATCTACCACTAAATTACATATTATACAAATGTAAATGTGATCACACCACACTTAAACTCTTATAACAATAAACTATTCTGTTTTCTTCCCCCTGACATTTACAAAATTCATTTGGAGGAGTAGGATATACCTTACAGAGATTAGTGATAAATCATGTATTTTTAATGAATATCAATAGGAGAAACCCCAGGACATAGCCCACCATCTAATTTGATTAAACTGTGCTTAAGGCAACACCACCTCTCTGGCTGGGGAATAGCACTATAATGACTTTGTGAGCATTATTGCAGGCTGTTTTAATGATTTAATGAACTGCCTCTATATTTAGTTCAATAGCCTTAAAATGATTAGTGTTTAAGAAAAATTAGCTCACTTTGATCTGATTCTATTTGATAGTAAGTTTAAATAACCTAACCTCGCAAAACACAGTGGAAAAAAATTTCCTAGAATCACAGCCAGCTAACTGCTAGAAAACATTATGGCAATCATTAATAACAGTTCATTTATGTTTAGCTACAGCATATGGAATGACACATTCATCCTCCAAGATGGGACACAGTAGCATACATTAAGTTGTATTAGATAATTGTCCTATGGTTTTTTTTTCCATGTGAAAAATGTAACATGGAAAAACCCTCCTTTGTGCTCATGCAATGCAAAAAAATATCTTCCAACAGTGAGAATGAAGAACTTAACCTGTGGGTCCAGAGTACGGTTCTGGGTCATCTGGGGATTGGAAAACTGTGGTGGAATTCTGAAGGCACAAACTATGCTGGATGACATCAGTCAGTGTTGGCAAGTCACTGAAAATGCTCCAGCCATGGAAGCATCAGT
This sequence comes from Pitta sordida, assembly GCA_013390025.1. NCBI lineage: Eukaryota > Metazoa > Chordata > Aves > Passeriformes > Pittidae > Pitta > Pitta sordida. Next base: position 48,245 of record WEKX01002736.1, read on the forward strand.
CATACTGCTGAGAAACAGAAACATGCCAAAAGGCTAAAAACACTTCCAATAAGAGCTTACAAAATATTAAACTAAATTTATTGCTGCCACAGAGCTGAGTTTCTGAAAGGGTGAAGGCAAAAAATATCCACTCAGCAGGGTTGTCTTGGCACTTGACCTGTACAGACACAGTGCAATCCACTTGTGATCCAAACCATCCCAGGTCTATCACAGCAACACATTCCTTCACACCAAGCAGCCAGGAGCAAGACCACAAATGCCCCAAACCAGGACACACCAAGAATCCAATCTAGATGTGGAACTCTTCTCAAGAAACAGCCCCAGCCAGCACAGCCTTCACTGTTTGGAACAAGCCTCAAGGGGAATCCCAGGGGCAAGAGAATGATGCAAGACTCCCTCAGGCCTTGTGTTCTGTTTTCCTACTTTCCTTTTCTAACACTGCAATAACAACCTGGTCCTTTGGTTCTCAGTCTTACCCATCATTTAAAGTGAACTCCAAACTGAGGGGCACCAAGTACCCTTCTCTCCCTAGTGAAGAAGGGCTCAAAAGGAATTTCTTGGTGGGCTTTCTCTCTATAAAGAGTGTTAATATACATCCAGGACCATCATATTCCTTTTTCCCCTTGGTAATTTCTTCATGCCTCTCCTTATTTCCAGTCATCTCTCGGGAACAGCAGGCCAGGTTCTCCCGAGAGCTGGTTTTCCAAGTTACTTCATCTAGTTTCTGTGGTCCTACACTGCTTTTTCCCAGCCTGATTTCTACTGTTGGTCACAACAATAAGTACTTTCCAATATTTCATGCAGCCTGTAGAAGAGCCTGAGCTCATCACTGTCATTCCAGACTCACAGGACTGCTCAATACATTTATCCCCAATGGATCTGATTATCACCAGGGTTTAGGTTTTATTCTGCAAAGTACCCCTCAATCTAGAGGGAACCACCCTCTTATATGAGATTCCAGCATCTCTAATTTTTAATAAAATGTAATCTAGAATCTAATTTTTATTTTATTAGAATAAAATAACAAGCAATGTTCTATGGAAGTGACATTCAGTGAAAAAATTGTGGCTACCCACATATTCCATTTTAATCTGAATTATTGTCAACACATTATTGTTTAGTAGATAATAGCTATTGTATACTCAAATTCATATCTGGGTAGAATAGTATAATTATGTACTTTAATTCTGTTCTGAGTTACAGCATGAAACAAATAGTTCAAAAAGGCACACATTGTCCAAATGACAGACTCATGTTACTGAAACATTGAAAAATTCAGTTAATTCTCCCTTTCTGTCAAAAGCTACAGCCAGATTGACACAGTCCCATGAAACATTCCAATTTCCACTAAACTGCATTTTCTAACACAAAACTGTTCCATAAAAAAAAAGCCGGCTCTAATGTGCCTGAAGTGTATGCAATTAAAAAAGTTTCTAAATATAGCTTTAATCATGGCCGACCCCAATCTTCTCACAAGTCCTTGCCCTCCAGGCCATCCCAAAGGGATGGGAACATCCAGTAACAAGCCAAAAGTCTCATGACAGTGTATTGACCCCATTTGATATTTATCTCTAGCCATTTGTGAGAGCTTCCCAGGAGCTTAATTAAGCTCATTCATTTCCACAAATTGTGGCATCCTGGAAAATATCAGACTTTCCTTTGATAGATGAGATTCAGATGTGGAAGTCTTAAGGGAGGCAAGGTGTCTCTCAGGCTATTTGACAGAGCAGCTCATGAAACAACTTCTCTAATCCCCTCCCCACTATCATGTGGCAGTGGAATACATGGAGGATTCTGCCCTGGCCAATGCAGACCACAAAGAGCCTCTTGTACAAACTCAAAGTCTCCCCACACACACTGTGGGGAAGCTGAACCCTTCAAATTTAGCAAAAAAAAAATAATTTCTGTCCTTTCAGGCAATATTTAGAAGGACAGGCTCTTGCATCAAGCAGCAAAGACTTGGGAAGCAAAAGGGTGAGTGTCTCTATTGCTGGCATTTGGGTTTGGCTTCAAGTGTCATCTTGATCTTCCCTACACTGTATTTTTCTATTTGTGCTATATTTGACTGCCCTTAGCAAAGTTGTTTTGTGTAACACAGCCCATTTGAGGGGACACTAACAGCCTTCCACTACACAGGAGGCTGCTGTAAAGATTCACTCCTTATTCTACACAGAGAAGGCAGAATAATGGACTTTGATTCCTACATATCAGGTAAAGATAACCAAACATTTCAACAGATTAAAGCAGGGAAGTCTTAGCCTTCATCACAATGGTTTTTAAAGGGAAGCCAGACAAACCTGAATAACAAGTAAAATTGATCCTGCCTCAAGGCAAAATACTAAGTTAGCAAATCCCTCAGACTTGCATCAAGTTGGGAGTTTTTTGTTGTTTAGTTGTGGGGGTTTTTAATTTAAGAAAATCTATGACAACAGCAGGCTGGGAAAAGCATACCTTAGTACCCTGTAAAAACCTATTCTTAGTATCAAAGTAGGAAAGAATATTTCCCTAATGAAGCAAAACATTTTTACAAAAATATTTAGTTTTCCCTTATTGCACACCAAGGCATTCAAGTACAGGATATAAGCTCAAACTCTGCCTATTGGATACTTTTCTTCCACAACTGTTTGCCTTTACAAAGCTGTTTCGGTCTGGTATGTGGTGTGCTGAAAAATCAATGCTAATATAAAAATATTTTCATCTCTTGAATATATTTAAGCACTTCCTTTACTTGGGAATTTTGGTTCCTAATTCCTGTGATGTTTTAATTGCTTCATTTGCCTCTAACATATTTAGAGTCTGTACCAAGCAGCTCAGGAACTTCATGCAAAGGAGAAGCATTTGGTGCCCACACTAGTTCTACCATTCTCCATTTTTCCAGCTTATTTCACACCTTTTCCACTGTTTCGTGCATATTGAACACCAGCCCCAGCTGTGCTACCAGTTACTCCACCTCTAACCTGAAAAACGCTTCCATCTTGGGGTCCTTCAATTCACACAGCACCTCAAGACAAAGCTTTTTTCCATACTTGATACTTGGATCATGAACTACCTTCCTGCAAAAGCACAAATACACATCTCTGCTTCCTCCAGTACCTGCAAGTGTAGGATTTCCAGGGCTTATGTTCTGGGGTTATAGTGAAGCCCATTTACCAAATTGTTCCCCTAAAACTGAGGGCCACCACAGAGCCATCATTTTGTGATTGGTGCCACTGTTAATTCTTTCCCTACAGGAGTTTTAATAAGTCACCTGTAGCCAAAACAGACTTCTTAAAAGTAGTATTTCCTCTTTCTAGACACAGCTTATCTGGAAAAGTGTAATGGATGCAAGTTAAACCATCTTGATTTATACTTCGCTACATATTTGCTGTTTGGCTGGCTTAAACATAAGTGGCAACATAAGCCACTTCACGAAGATGAAGGTTTGTGAGGAGGAAGCCACATGAAAATAGTAATTTTTAGTGTATAAAGTTACTAAACATAGTAACAGTCGGCAGGTATTGAACAGTTACAGAAAATCTCAGTCAAAGATCTGTTTACACTGATTCTTCTGTCCTAAGACCTAAAGGAGAACTAAAAAACCCACCACAACACCCTTTTTTTCAATTACTAATCTATTTCAGGACACAATGTGGGGGCAGTAGATGAAACCAGTACTGAAGGGAAGGGAGAAGGAGGTAAGAAATAGAGTCAAACAATTTTGCTGCTCCTTATTTTGGTCCCAGACCCACAAAAATAAATGTTTTATGGGCAGCTACCCTGAGGTCAGCAAAGCTTCCACAATTAAGCAATTCCAGTTGGTAGGATTCTCCAATCCCTCACTTACAGGAGCCTATCAGATTACTTGTTGAAATTCATGCAGCTCTGAGACTCAAGACACAAATTTTAAAACAGCAACCAAGAAAAAAAATACTGTACCATACCACCAAAAAACCTGAACTCAAACTGTGAGAGAAATTATAACAGCAGCACTGCCAGAAAACTGCTTCCTCTATGAAGCTTTCAGATAAAAGGCACACACAAAAGTAGTCAAAAATTGAAGGAAAGCAAGAGCCAACCTTATTCTGTCAACATTGACCTATTTTGTTCAAGTCTAACAGCTCAAAAAAGCTACAAATTCAGTGAAACATGGATTGTAAAACCACAACACTCCTCAATTACTTTCCAAGGGCCAGACAGACAAACCTGTCATTTGACAACACATCATGATCCAAGATTGTAAACTTTATCACCAGAGGTCATGAGAAAATGGCCACAGGTACAGCTTTCTAACCCTCACTAGGTAATTTTTCACAGTTATCATCCTAAAAAAGTGTAAAAGCATAAAAGATATGTTATCTTTGAGCTCTGTTTGTTGTAACATAGGTGAGATTCCCCATAAAACCACTCACTGAGTAACTGCTGTGTGTTCTTCAACAGTCAACCCACTAAAACAGCGTCTTGACAGCGTGTCAGGAACAAAATGACACCTCTCCTCTCAGAGAGCAACACATTATTTATCATTCTGCTCTGAATTACCTTTTCTTGCCACCCAGCACTACCTCCCAAAAGCACTTCCCTGGTTGGTTTCTTAATACATACAACATTTACACTGATATTTCAGGACAAAGCTAAGCCAAGAGTTCTGGAACATTTCCCAAATGCCAAGAATCCTTTGGAGTGTTGGTCTTACCTGTAAGTAGATGCTTGATCATGAAGTTTTGGCTTACATTCACCTCCTTGTGAAATCAGATGAGCGGTTTCTGTGGGGAAGTTTGAAGAACAGATCAGCTTGATTTCTCAATTCTCCCAATAAAGTCTTGGACTACATTCACTGCAGGGACAAACTCAAAGACTGTGTTCAGAGCTCCCTGGCTTTCTCTCTCAAGAATTTTGGGGGTTTCCTCTTACTTAAATGAGACCAAGGTCTACAAAAGCAGGATTTCAAGTGAATTATGTCCAGCAGCTCATGTGGAAACGCACAGCCAAATTGACATGCAAATTTGACAGTTTTGAACCTTGTAAGGAAGCAAGTTCAAATTTAGCACTGAAGCCTCTTGTGATGATTCTTAAACTGGAGTGCATTACACTGATGAGAAAAGTCAGCCCTTGTATTGTGTAAAGAGGTACTAAGAAAAATAAGAATCAGGACTGGTCGTGTGCAACATGGATTGTCACAAACCACTTTGGTTAAACATGAGCCAGGGCCCTAATTTGAGCCATTTTACTGGACCAGGCTGGTGCAGTATCATGTCCTCACCAGACTCACTTCACACCCAAGTCTGTTCCTCTCAGGAGTTTGATCCCTGTGTTTATGCAACACCTGACTGCCAGCAGAAGTTTCAGATATTTTTCAGGTTCCTGATCACCAGGCTTTTTTGGTTTTCATACACCTTTCATTGTATAATTAAAGTCTCAAAGTAACTTTGATAACTTGAATTTGTCATTGCTATCAGAGCTCAGGATTGATTGTATGGTTGATTGTATGGCCTTCTACCCTTCCAGGTTATGGTCAGGCCAATCCCTCCCTACAGGGGAGCTACAATGAGCTCCTTCCCTTCTCCTCTGCATTTTGAAATCAGGTATGACTTGGAACAGCAAGTCTTTTATTTCAGTATACATTCATTTACTCTCAGACAAGCATATTTCTGGGGTAGTCTAAAAGTAATCTATCACCTGATTTCTACTTCATGGCACATGAAGATGACTTATAAATTTTTTGTTGGATTTTTCTCTTCTTACAGCTAAATATTTTACACTCCTCTCCACCTGCACAAACATACCAGTAAACACTATATAAAATCACATTTCTACCAGAGCACTGTTTTCCAAAATGTTAGCAATAATAGATTCCTAATAAAAAGTCATAGTAATAACTTATCAGTTAGCTTTCTTCCTTATACTTACAACTGCTTCTCTGCAGTCTTTTGTTCTGTTCTTCCTTCTCATTTCAACTTGATCTTTTCCAAACACCCAGCCCCTATAAGAGTATCAGCAGTTTTAATCATAACCATTTGCTTCAAATACTCAAGTTTTGTAACTCCAAATTAACCTCCCACCCAGGCTGAGTAGAGACACGAGGAACTCAGACCAAGTGCTTAAGGCCAATGCTTTTCTTCTATTGCCATGAGAAAACAGTCAGTGTAAACACTATTTCTCTGCAGCTCAGTGACTGCACGTAAGTTTGAGTGAGCAGTAGCTGGTA
>WEKX01002737.1:0-16096 GCA_013390025.1 Pitta sordida
CTTTTCTGCTTTTCATACTGTCACACTTCAAAGAATTTGGGGGTGCATGGGAGGCTAGGAGTAGAAACAGCCAGGATGGGTGACTCAAACTGACCAAAGGGATAATCAAGACCATATAACATCATGCTCAGTGTATTAATTGGGGGGCAGGTGGGGGTTGAAGGAGGAAAGGGGAACATTTAGCATGACAGTGTTTTTGTACCCAAGTAACTGTTACACATGATGGGTCCCTGCTTTCCTGAAAATGACAGAACACCAGCTTGTCCAGGGCAAGCAGGGAATGAATTCCTTGTTTTTCTTTGCTTGCATGTTCAGATTTTTCTTTTCCAGTTTAACTCACCTTTATCTTGACCCATGAATTTCCTACATTTTACCCTTCCAGTTCTCTCTTCTATCCTGCTGGTGGGCCAGTGAGTGGTATTTGATGGCTGGTTGGGGTTAAATCACAACATCCAGCAAGAAAAAACTGCACTTGACTATACCATTTTACTTCCTTGAACTCTAACATCTGTCTTCTGAAACACTCCAGTAACATAAACATTTACAATAACTCCCTTAATCAACTAAGCTTCCACAAGTTCCTCTTTCAACCCTCTACACACTACTTTTAATCCTTCAGTTTGACCAGTCTGTTTTACTATATTTTTATTGCCATTGTTGTGAAAGTCTTCTTGATCTTTTTGAAAGCCAAGAGAAAAGTTCTAGCTAATTACCACTCTTCTCTATTTTTTTTTTCTTCTAATACTTTGAAGTAACTTCATTCAATGTCTGTTGAAGAGCCCTGTGACACCTATGAAGGATATATATAACAATCAGGATAAAAGAAATTATCTTGCCTTGAAATAGAGTAAGTTTCCTAAGATGGCACAACCAAATCCAGTAAGTATTTCATAATACTCATATGATACAGGCAGATGCAATTTTACATAAATATGCAACTGTCACACAAGCAAATAAATACTACTAAATAGACTTCATAGGTAATAAATTTTGTACAGTAAGACTCTGTCCCTGAAATATGGTCTTAATGGAGACTGAAGAGCCTCAAAATTTCTCACATTGTACGTTGGTGAAATTTATGTTCTGCATCTGATTTGAGACTTTGAGAACCAAGAATTCAAGTGGTTCATGAGTCAGATGGGAGAGGATTGAAAAGAATGGAGGATTTCCACTCCATAAATCTTGAATATTTTATGAATGTTGCTGTTCATTTATTGAATTCCTCAGATGTTCTTAGGCCACTAGCATTAGTAAACGAAAACTAAGAAAGTAATATAGCAATAAGTAATATAATAGTAAGTAACATTATTTCATCTTGAATTACTTTCAGGTTTCAATTAGCTTACCCGCTACAAGCTGCACCTCTAAATAAGAGTGGATTTCACATTATTCCCCCTTTTTACCGATCTAATAAAAAATGAAAGAAATGTTATAGTACTGCAAACTGCCTGATGGATGTGGTAGTTTGCTATATAATGGAGTGCTTATTTGTCATCTGGCTGTGTGGCAACTGAATGTAAGTAGTACCTTGCTCAGAAAAATGCCTGAGAGGAACCTAAAAAGTCTTTTTGTCACACCTTGTCTGCTACAAACAAGATAGATAAGAGGCTTGTGGCTCAGTTTTTTGCATACAAAGACAGATTTATGTTTTTATTGAATAAGTGTACTTTGAAATAAAAAGTAGTTATCTTTGTAAAGAACATAGAAGAAATACACAAAAGTAGATGATGCTACTGGCAAAAGGAAGAACTTTATTTTCCACCTTATTTTTTCCTGCGTGTTGAGAGCATCAAGAAAAACTGAACTAGAACAAGTGTATGTGATAGAAAATCATGCCTTCACTTAAATTTATTCCAGGTGATAAATCCTACAATTAAGGTAATACTGCATAATTTTTAAGTTATCAGTTTAGTGTGCTCTTTTGAGGAGCGTAGTGGGGTTTGGTTATTTAGCATGATGATTGCAATGAAAGTAAGTTTGTGACATATTACTGAACATCAAAGATAAAAGTCATCTGCTTATTTATGGGGAAAAATAAAGTTACCCCCCCATAAACAAACAAAGACAGAAACGAAACTCACTCAAAACACACTAAGATAATGTAGATTAAAAATGTCATCATAATTTCATGAACATTTTTTAAATTTCAATCTCTTCAAGATAAGAAAAATTGGTCATTTTTTCACCATGTTATATAATTTTCAAACAAGATATAATGTTCATAGTCACTAAGCATAGGGAAGATATATATGGATCTTCAATTTTATGTTTTCAAAAAATGAAATTTAAAGCTTAAATTCTTTTTTCTGTTTTAAATCAAGGAAGTACATGAAGCTCAGAAGCTACTACCTTTTCCTGGGGACAAATGGTGAGATTCTTTGAATACTACTTTTTTCAATTATGCAGGGAAAAAAACCCGTACAATTTCATCCTCTGTAGACCACTATTAAATGAATTTTCTTTCTACTTCATGAAATAAACTAGATTTGTGCTAAAAATTATTGAGATCTGTGGGTCTATAATCTCAATATTACAAAAATATTTTTATACTTCACATTTTTCAGTGTTTCTTCTAGGAGATTTTGGTTTTTTTAAGTAATTCAAATGATAAATCAAATTATCTCCCTATAACAGAAGTTTTCTATACATATGTATAGAACCAAAACTAACATCTTCTCATTTTTAGGTATTTAACTATCTTTGAATTTCTTCTCTACATAAAGGTAGGTGAAGCCATGCATTCTCTACTTTCCACATTTCTGCTTCAAAATATCTAATGAGTAGAAATCATAAGAACAAGGATGTGAAATCATTTCATTAACAGCAGGACAACACTCAGACCTGTCAAAAATCCTCTATGAACAGAATCCTTTGAAGGTATACATTAATTTTTCTAAGCAAAATCTAAGGTAGTTACATGATCTTTTTAATCAGAACATTAAAAGCTTTCCACCTAGGGGTTAATATTTTAGGTACTTTTTCAGAATACCTACAATAGGGTAAATTCTCCAGGTTAGTTATTTAGATTTCTGTTGTTTTTAACATATACAGTGAATCCCCTCTCTATTGCAACCTTTGCATTATGACCCCGCGCATTTGCGATGTGAATTTATCGTAATTTTGATTCCACAATTTGCGAAATTTTGAGGCTCAGGCACACGCAGTTCCTCTGCTCCAACGAAGGGCGGTGCCAGAGCTCCCCGTGAGGCAGCGCTGGCCTAGCCGCACAAGGAGGGCCATGAGTCACGCTGTCCCCTGTTACTCTAAGCACAGCTGGGGAACTGACCCCCCCGGGCATGTCTTACTGTTTCCATGGCTACAGGAGGGGAAGGACAGTGCCCCAGGAAAGTGGGGCTGGGCTGGCTGCTGCGGTCAGTGGGACATGCTCACTCCACTGCCGCAGCTGAACTCCCCCCGCCCCGTGTGGCGCTGCCAGCGGAACGTGGTACCAGTGGGGCGCAGGACCGCAGCTGAACCGTCCGGCGCGGCCCTGCGCTAGCAGCCCTTGCTGGGATGGCCAGGCACGGACCGGGGCAAGGGAGCAGTGGTGTGGCCGCGGGGCACCCATTTTGGCCCCATGGGCTGCCCATACTGGCCCTGTAGCCGCGCCACTGCTCCCTTGCCCTGGCCCGTACCCAACCATCCAGGCAGGGGCTGCCAGCACGGGGCCGCGCCGCAANTGCAACCTCCCTTCAGGGAGTTCTTAATAACCACGAGGTCACCTCTGATCATCCTCTTCTCCAGACTGAACAATCCCAGCTCTCGTAGCTGCTCCCCGTGGGGCTTGTCCTCCATTCTTTCACCGTCCTTGTCACTATTCTCTAGACCCTCTAAAGCAGTTCAACATCTTACTTAAACTGGGGAGCCCAGAACTGGGCACAGTACTCATGATGTGGTCTGACCAGCAAAGAGTACAGGGGAAGAATAACTTCCCTAGTCTGACTGTTTCTAAAACAGGTTAGGATGCCATTGGCGTTTTTAGACACCTGGGCACACTGCTGGCTCATATTAAGTTTCCTGTCAGTCATTACTCTCATGTCCCTCTCCACTTCACTAATCTCAAGCCACTCCTCCCCCATTCGGTAACGGTGCACGGGGTTGTTATGTGCAAAGTGAAGAACCCAGCACTTAGTGTTGTTAAACCTCATACTGTCGGAGTCTGCCCATTTCTCTAGTCTGTCAAGGTCCCTGTAAAGGGTACTCCTACCCTCCGTAAGTTCAACATTTGTCCCCAGCATGGTATCATCTACAAACGTGCTAACGTGCTAACGGTACTCTTAATTCCCTCGTCCATATCGTCAATAAAGATGTTGAACAGTGCCGAGCCTAAGACTGACCCCTGTGGGACTCCACTAGTGACTGGCTGCCAGCTGAATGTGGCACCATTCACCAACACTCTCTGAGCTTGTCCATCCAACCAGTTCCTAACCCAACATAAAATGCTTCTATCCAGTCCATTCTCTGTGAGTTTCTCCTGAAGCTTTGCTAAGGTCCAAGTACACAACATCCACAGTCTTTTTATCATCAACCAGGTGAGTCACCGGATCATAAAAAGATATTAAGTTGGTCAGGCAAGACCTGCCTCTCTGAGATCCATGCTGACTAATTCTGATGTCATGGTCATCTTGCTGTTGCTGCATAAGAGCACACAGGACTATCTGTTCCATGATTTTGCCTGAGACTGAGGTCAGGCTGACAGGTCTGTAATTGCTTGGATCATCTTTCCTGCCCTTCTTGTGGATGGGTGTCACATTGGCCAATTTCCAGTCTTGTGGTACATCACCAGTAAGTCAAGATTGTAAGTAAATTGTACAGAGTGGCTTAGCGAGATCGTCTNATGAGGTCCCCTCTGAGCCTCCTCTTCTCCAGACTGAACAGTCCCAGTTCCCGTAGTCGCTCCTCATAGGGCCTGCCCTCCAGTCCATTCACCATCCTCGTTGCCCTTCTCTGCACCCTCTCAAGCAGCTCAACATCCCTTTTAAACTGGGGAGCCCAGAACTGCACGCAGTATTCAAGATGGGGTCTGACCAGCGCTGTGTACAGGGGGAGGACAATCTCCCTGGACCGACTGACCACACTGTTCTGGATGCAGGCCAGGATGCCATTGGCCTTCTTAGCCACCTGGGCACACTGCTGGCTCATATTGAGTTTCCTATCAATCAGTCTACTATATTCCCCTCTGCATCCAATAAGGAGTGGAGGTTGTCGCAGCTTCTCCTTGTACTGTTGGTGAATTTATAAAAACATTTCTTATTGTCCTTCACAGAAACAGGTAGTTTAAATTCCATCTGGGCCTTTGCCTCTCTAGTTTTTCTCCTGCCTGACTTGACAACTTCCTTAAACACACCTGGTCTTATGTCCTCCTTTTGCTAAAGGCTGTACATCCTCCTCTTTTCCCCTAGTTCTTTCAGGAGCTCTTTGCTCATCCAGGCCGGTTCTCCTTGTACTGTTGGTGAATTTATAAAAACATTTCTTATTGTCCTTCACAGAAACAGGTAGTTTAAATTCCATCTGGGCCTTTGCCTCTCTAGTTTTTCTCCTGCCTGACTTGACAACTTCCTTAAACACACCTGGTCTTATGTCCTCCTTTTGCTAAAGGCTGTACATCCTCCTCTTTTCCCCTAGTTCTTTCAGGAGCTCTTTGCTCATCCAGGCCGGTCTTCTGCCCCTCTGACTCATTTTTCGGAACATTGGGGCCGCCTGCTCCTGTGCCTTCATGAGGTCATTCTTCAAGTATGTCCAGCCTTCCTGGACCCCTCTGCCATTAAGGGATGTTTCTCATGGTACCTTCCCAATTAATTTCTTAAATAGTCCACAGTCTGTCTTCTGGAAATCCAGCACGAAGGGTTGGTTCATGCCATTTCTCATCATACTGTTGATTGAGTTCAGTGGGTGTAAATAGCACTACAAATGATTTTACACAGTCAAGGCAGACATTATGACAAGTAATAGTAAGATAAATTTGCATAGAGAAGCATGCATGTTTACCAACATATCACAAGAAACAACCTCCTTTAATTTTAAGATGAACTTTTACCCTTTCCATAGCTCTCTCATGACCTTAAATTGTCGTCACAAGACTGTCCACACTCTGTGTTTAATTTATCACAATGACATCTGGCACAGAGTTTGCTTAAAGCATTGTCCCACATGGCACAAAGAACTCAATAATACACAGTATACACTTTCATGATTTATTTTTATCTGTCCTCTTCACCTGTCAAGGAGCAGGAAAAATTTCTTCGGTTGCATGAATTGTACATGCTTCTACATATAACCTTATTTTGTGAGGTGCTGATCTAAAATAGACTACTTCTTTTTTTTGTTTCCCTCTGACTACTAACACTGGTCTTCACACAGCAGGAAATAGGAGAGAAAAAAGTATGTATGTATTCTATGAGAATATAGAAAACTACCATTTCCTGCATACTTACATGCAGAAATAGATTTTTATGGAAAAAGCACAGCTTACATCTCTGGCCTGTATTATGTTTTTGTATTCTTATTGTGGGGCAGATATCTTTACTCAGCCTTGCTTATGGAGAGCTGACAATGGGCCAATATGTTAAGCCCTAACAATGATATCACTTGCATGTATATGACAGTGTTATTAGGAAATAACCAATGTAATCACCTAAACACTAAGTATCTCCAGTAGTTTCATTACACCTTTCTGCTACTGTCCTCTTCCAATATTTGTGGCCCTAAAATTGTAGCAGAAACTTTTGAATTCACAGTTGGAAAAGATAAAACAATAGACACAGTAATCCCTCACTACTTCATGGTTCACCTATCATGGCTTCAGTACATCATATTCTTTTTCCTGTGAAGACTTTTTCCAGCATCGCCCTCTGTTCAGACCTCACGAGGTCAGGAGGTGGCACCAACAGGTACCACTCATTCGAAGGCCACCCACAGCTACCTTGCTTATAACAGTGTTGCAAAATTAATAAAATGGTGAGGAAGCTATAACACTGTCTCAAAGTATATTAACCAAACTGCCATGCAGAGCCCTCCTCATCCTCTTGGTGCTGCTAGCTAGTGCTTGCTGATTTCTCCTGCTTGCTATTGCTTGCTGCTGCATCATCCTGCTTGCTGCTACTTGCTGCTGCTTATTCCTAAACGCTCCTGTATGCTCTGCTTGCTGCTACTTGCTCTTGCTTGCTCCTGCAGCTTGGGGTTGAGGGGATGGGGACCAGGCCGTTTATATGTACACTGAACCCCTGCTTATCAGCCATTCAGCTCTTTGTGGATTCAATCCTTCACTGTTCGTTTTTCAGTGAAAAGCAGGGTCTGGACATGTGGATAAAAAAATGTGAATATAGACAGCCCATGAATATGTAAATGAGCTCATGAGTATGTAAATAAGTCATGTTTGGTGTGTAGGGAAACCATGGAGCATCCAGGTGCCACCTTTGCCTGGTGCAAAGGGGCAGTGGGGAAGGCCTGGGCACTGCCCCCACTTGGCACAGTGGCAGAAGTGGGGGCCCCCAGGGCAGCCGCAGTGGTAGAGAGGGACCAGGCACCCAAATTAAAGCTTCCTCAAGGCAGCACTTCTTTGTTTTTAATACCGGAGATGTTTGTGTTTGTATCAGAAACATTTAAACCAATCAATATTGTGGAGGGGGTGTAAGAGCACCTCACTCTGGAGTGGGGCAGCTGGCTGGACAGGGCATACTCTGGGATGTGGGGGGCAGCTGAGGGGATGGGAGGAGGTGCAAGGAGAGGGGGACAGAGGGAAGGGGATAAAGGAGTTGTGGACGAGACAGGCAGGAGTAACAGATAGAGCTGTTGAGGGGAGGGCGGGGAGGAGTGGGGCTACAGGTGCTTCCAGCATGGGGTGGCCTTGTCCTCTGGAGGATCCGAGCCCTGGGAGCCACTGGGGGCAATGAGGGGAGGGATCAGGGAAGGGAGCTGGGAAGAGGTAGCGGCATGGCCTGGGAGCGCCAGCAGGGGAAGGTGGGGGACATCCTGTCCTGGTGTTGTTCTGTCCCTATGTTGTCTTGTCCCATCCTGTGGTGACAAGGGGAGGGATCAAGAAAGGGAGCCAGGAGGAGGGAGCAGCACAGTCTGGGAGTGATGGTGGGGGCAGGTGTAGGATGTCCTGTCCTGGTGCCATCCAGTCCCAGAGCTGTCCCGTCCTGAGGTGCAGCTTGGCTTGTCCCTCCATAGGTACCAGCCTTGGTACAGGCTGGCATCAGCCTCGGGATGCACTGCCCACTCCCTCTTTACCACAGCCACCGCACCAGAGTCTCCACTGCCATGTTAACAACAGTCAATGCAACAACATGTTAACAACATGTTAACAACATGTTAACAACTGCCATGTTAACAACAGTCAATGTTTATCACATTGAGAAATATTCATTATTAAAACAATAATAAATCAACATATTTTCTTGTTCAAAAAATACAATTCTGTACTGTCTCCAACAAGTTGACAATAGAAAGGCAGTGGAAGTTGTGCACTTGGACCTTAGCAAAGCCTCTGACGTGGTCTCCCACGGTAAGTTTCAGAAGCAACTCTCAGAGCATGGATTGGATAGGAGCATCTTGTGTTGGGTTAGGAATTGGTTGGATGGATGAGCTCAGAGAGTGTTGGTAAGTGGTGTTACATCCAGCTGGCGGCCAGTCACTAGTGGAGTCCCACAGGGGTCAGTGCTTGGTCCAGGTCTCCTTAATATCTTTATTGATGATATGAACAAAGGAATTGAGTCCACCATCAGTAAGTTAGCAGATGATACCAAGCTGGGGCCAAATGTTGAACTGCCAGAGGGTAGAAGGGCCCTTCAGAGGGACCTTGACAGACTAGAGAAATGGGTAGACTCTAGCAGTATGAGATTTAACATATCCAACTGCCGGGTTCTTCACTTTGGGCATAACAACCCCATGAATCGCTATTGGAGAGTGATGAAGTGGAGAGGGATTTGGGAGTAATGATTGACAGGAAACTTAATATGAGTCAACACGGTGCCCAACTGGCTAAGAGGGCCAATGGTATCCTGCCCTTTATTAGGAACAGTGTGGCCAGTCAGACTAGGGAAGTTATTCCTCCCCTATAATCGATGCTGATCAGGTCACATCTTTAGTACTGTGTCCAGTTTTTGTCTCCTCAGTTTAAGAAAGACGTTGAAGTGCTTGAGAGGGTCCAGAGAAGAGTGACAAGGAGTGAAAGGACTGGTGAACAAGCGCTATGAGAAGCTGCTGCAGGAATTGGGATTGTTCAACCTGGTGATGAGGATGCTCAGAGGTGACCTCATTGCTGTTTACAACTACCTGAAGGGAGGTAGCAGTCTGCTGCACGTAAATCTCTTCTCTCAGGCTGCCAGTGCCAGAACAAGTAGACATCACCTTAAGCTGCACCAGTGGAAGTTTAGACTGGATGCTAGGAAGACATTTTTCACAGAGAGAGTGATCTCTCATAGGAATGGTCTGCCCAGGGAGGTGGTGGAGTCACCATCCGTGGAGGTGTTTAAGAAAAGATTGGATGAGGAGCTCCGTGGCCTAGTCTCATAGAACTCAGTGGCATGATCTAAGTAAAGGGAGGTTTGGATGGACAGGGCTGGTGCCCACGGCCCTGGGGTTGGAGGTACTGTCCCTGTGTGAGAGTCATTTGGGAGTTGGACTTGATGATCCTTGTGGGTCCCTTCCAACTCAGAATAACCTGTGAAACCTTTGAAACCTGTGAAGACTGGAATCTAGTGAAGTTAAAAGATACATGATTGCTACAGCTTTCATGATGCAATTTATTTCAGTCTCTACTACCATTTATCCTTTACTCAGCTAGTATTTTATTTTCAAAGCTTAATATCACGGCTGTATGCAAAAGCAATCACAGATTTGGGTAGTTAAAAACAGAGTTTGTATTACTATTTGATTGTCACAGAGACAAAAACAAAATATGCACCCTAATGATGTGTATCAGACTTGGCAGGAATATCTGATGTTTTATGATGTTATATGTTATCAGGGAAGAAGAACGTTTTCGAAAACCAAATGTTATTTGGTCATTTTTGTTCCTCTTGTTGCTGTCATGAAGAGTAAAAGATATGCTGCATTAAGCATGAAGCTGTATCATCCACTGATGTTTCTAATATTCTCAAATTGTAATAAGACAAATTACATCAACAGCTGTGAGGATAAAGATTTTGGTTGCTTCTCTGGAATAAAATAATGTGAATCACAGAACCACAGAATATTCTGAGTTGGAAAGATCATTGAGTCCAACTCTTAAACAGCACCACTGTCTCCCTGGTAGGGAGTTGAACCCCAGTCTCCCATATGAGAGGTGGGGACACTCACCACTACAGTAAAGTGGAAATATTATCAGCTAATACAGTCATGCCTTGGTGCATTGCAGCTTCTCCATTGCAACCTCACTGGTTTGTGACAAATTTTCCCCATGAATCTGCCTCAGTGATTCACAGAGCTTCCTAAACAGCATATGTGCAGTGCCTCTGCTTGGCCAAGGGGCAACGCTGGTGATCCCTGTGGGATGGGACTGGCCTGGCCCAGTGGGGAGAGCACGTGATGCCTACCACTTGCCATGATGCTTACAATCCCATGGCGCTGTGCCGTAACCCCTGCCCTGCTCCTGCGTGTCTCCATGCCAGGTCCCTACTGTGGAAAGCTTATGCCATGGTGTGCCCCAGTAGCCACTGAGACCCAGCACAACACTGTCAGAAGTCATATCATCCCCTGTTACTCTAAGCCCAGCCAGGGGACTGACTTCTTCCATGCATGTTTTACTGTTCCATGGCTACAGGTGGGGAAGATGAAGAGGTCTGTGCCGGGGACTGTGCGCCCGGCACACCTGGTGATGATGTAGCCCCAAAGAAAGTGCCCCCCTAAAATGCAGTTAGGCTGGCCATGGTGGCAGTTGAGCAAGCGCTGTGTGCTGGGGCAGTGCAGCGGTGGATGTGCCCACGCCACCAACACAGCTGTAGAAGGGGGAAGCAGTGTTCTGCTGGGTCCATATGGCCAGCGCTGCCACTCCTGCACTAGGGACCAGTGAATGTATATATCGTAGCCTTCAGAGTTAAAGCAAAAGAAACTCTGACACCACCCCCCACCATAAGGAGCACCAGGTGCTGCAGTGTTGCGAAGTTAAGGTTGTCCAGGCTCCAGGAGCATCAACCAGAGCCTGGGGACCCCCCTTCTCTGCCACGGCCCCAGAGCTTCCCCGCCATGAAGGCCATGCAAGCATGAGTGATAGCAGCAGCCTCGTGGTGGCTGCAGAAGTGGCAGTGCAGCCGAAGANAGGTCCCTACTGTGGAAAGCTTATGCCATGGTGTGCCCCAGTAGCCACTGAGACCCAGCACAACACTGTCAGAAGTCATATCATCCCCTGTTACTCTAAGCCCAGCCAGGGGACTGACTTCTTCCATGCATGTTTTACTGTTCCATGGCTACAGGTGGGGAAGATGAAGAGGTCTGTGCCGGGGACTGTGCGCCCGGCACACCTGGTGATGATGTAGCCCCAAAGAAAGTGCCCCCCTAAAATGCAGTTAGGCTGGCCATGGTGGCAGTTGAGCAAGCGCTGTGTGCTGGGGCAGTGCAGCGGTGGATGTGCCCACGCCACCAACACAGCTGTAGAAGGGGGAAGCAGTGTTCTGCTGGGTCCATATGGCCAGCGCTGCCACTCCTGCACTAGGGACCAGTGAATGTATATATCGTAGCCTTCAGAGTTAAAGCAAAAGAAACTCTGACACCACCCCCCACCATAAGGAGCACCAGGTGCTGCAGTGTTGCGAAGTTAAGGTTGTCCAGGCTCCAGGAGCATCAACCAGAGCCTGGGGACCCCCCTTCTCTGCCACGGCCCCAGAGCTTCCCCGCCATGAAGGCCATGCAAGCATGAGTGATAGCAGCAGCCTCGTGGTGGCTGCAGAAGTGGCAGTGCAGCCGAAGAGAAGCGCAGTGATTCTCTGGGGATCTCTCCAGGCAGAGAGTGCTCAGAAACACTTCCCTTTGTTCCCCTGTGCTGTGAGAGCCCATGAGGAGGAAAACATTCCCCAGTATTCTGGATTGGCCGGAGCAGGAATGATGGACATGGTCTGTATGCATATTAATGACCCGTGCATGTTTGTGAATTAGATAGTTTGTGAGACTCTCAGGAGACTTGTTCCTTGCAAACTTGGAGGTATGATTTTAGTACATATGAATATACCTCAAGAACATTTAATGATAGTTGTGCAACAGAACAAAGGAAAAAAAGAAATTGTGATAAGAGAAAGAGAATATTTTTTAATATTCTCGGTTACAGAGGGAATACTATGGGTATATGCAGATAATACAGTTGATAAATTCCATCCCTTTTACTTCTGTCGGAAAAAACAAAAATCACAAATCCTTTGCAAAATTTTCCATTATTTTTTATATGAGTTGTTATTAAGATTTTCAAAAACCACTAGTTCAGAACTTCAAGGTGATAAGAATCCAATAATCTTTCAGAAGAGTTTCTTTGCAGCATTCAAGTTTGACCAAAGTCTTTGAAGGTAAATTTATCTGTTTGTTTTTTCCCCTCCCCATGTTAAAAGTGAAGTTACCAGATTACCGGAAGTCGGCCAATGTGACACCAATCTCCAAGAAAGGTCAGAAGTAAGACCCAGGAAACTACAGGCCTTTTAACCTGGTTTCATTCTCAGATCGTCATGAGTGCAGTCAAGATGATCTGATGAAACAGATCATCTTGAACGCAATCACATGGTACCTACAATATAGATGGGGGATTAGACCTAACCAGCATGGATTTATGACTAGGTAACCCACCGGGTGGATGAAGGAAAGGCTGTGGATATATACAGAAACAATCACAGGAACTGTATGTCATATCTATGTTAATGGAAGTGCTAAGAATAAGGTAAGTCCGTTAACTTCCCTGCCACCTAGACTGGCTTCCCACACCTCGATTTCAACATACTATTTGTTCATCCTAGAAGGATAGATCATATGGGTAGAAATATTTTTAAACATATGATGCAATATTTTTTTAAGCAAAAATTTAAGTTATTTATTGCCATTTCTGCTATTCTTTCTTTCCAAAGTTAGCAGCAGAAGGGACAATCAAATTTGTATCGATCTAACTTAGCCAAAACAATTCTGGAATGTATTGCTGATACCTCACAAAGTATTATGCAATTTTCTTTTCTCCAAGTGTTAGAAAACTTCCCACTCAAAAGGAGGATAAGAGACCCTGAAGCACAGAGCACGCAGAATGTGAGACAACTTCAAGGGCCTTTTTTGAAAGGGATAAGTGCAAAGTCCGTGAGTTTTCTTGGAGGAGACTGAAGGAAGTTTCTGAGAAGTGTAATTTCTTTCCAGAGACGGGACAGGCAAGAAAATGGAAATATTTGATGCACAATCTCGACTCCTACTTGGCCAAGTGAGCTGCTCCTCTCTAATGCTAAAAACATGTAACAGGATGCGGCAGATGACTATGTGTGAAAAAATATGTGCGAGTACTCCAAAATACCAGGTAGTGGATTTAAGAACACTTGTTTCTGAAAAGTGAAGAACACTAACTCTCATGGTATAAACTGCATTGGATCTAAAAAAGACATGGCCCCTATTCTCAAAGCTTTTATCACTATTCCTGCCCCCCTTTCCCACTGCAAGGGCCTTCCAAACATGTCTTGAAGACCTTATCTGCTCTCATGCCAGGGAGTCAGCTCCTCAGGGATGCAGGAGGAGAAAAAAAAAAGAGTATGCCTGGGAAAGGTATCTTTCTCCCCAAGGCAGCGAAGTGTTTTTGAGAGATGTAAACTCTGAAAGACCAGAAAATATCATCATCTATTGGATTCTAGTAGGTGAAATGTAGAAATTAACATTATCTACTAGTTGCTTGAAGTAGGATGTCCTATAGCCTCTTATAACTCTATGTTATAAAAGTTATTTCGTTTTTTCCTAAAAGGACCATCTCTCTCTCTGTCTCTGATAACTTTCTCGATTGATTTCCACGTAAACTTTCTAGAAGATCTTGGACTCTCACACCAGACTTCATTTCACAGAAAATTTTTGAAGCAGAACTTTATTCCTTTTCAGTTTGGTTTGTCCTCCCATTTCTGGATTGTTTGGTTCCTTTGAGAGGTGTCTAATTCTCGTATTTGCTATTTGCTCTAATAGAGTATAACTATTCTGTATATAACAGTAGAGAGGGTGGATTCAGGAACAAGAACTGGCTCTAATGCCTAATGTCATGTAAATGCCTATGTCTAGAACTGAAATTTCTTCCCTTCCAGAAGAGGTTGGACATATCCAGTGTATCTATTGTGAGTGGCACTATGTATTTGACTCAATTCTTAATACTTTCTGGCAATTTTAAGTGTTACTTGTCCTTTTCCTAGTAACAAGTTTTAAACATTTTAACACTGACTTCAGTCCCTTTTTATTTGTACTGCCCAAAGCAGTTTGCATGCATTTACAATTTCAGCTCCCATAATACCATGTGCAATGAGTTTGCAATTTACACAGATTCACAGAATATTANAACATTCCCCAGTATTCTGGATTGGCCGGAGCAGGAATGATGGACATGGTCTGTATGCATATTAATGACCCGTGCATGTTTGTGAATTAGATAGTTTGTGAGACTCTCAGGAGACTTGTTCCTTGCAAACTTGGAGGTATGATTTTAGTACATATGAATATACCTCAAGAACATTTAATGATAGTTGTGCAACAGAACAAAGGAAAAAAAGAAATTGTGATAAGAGAAAGAGAATATTTTTTAATATTCTCGGTTACAGAGGGAATACTATGGGTATATGCAGATAATACAGTTGATAAATTCCATCCCTTTTACTTCTGTCGGAAAAAACAAAAATCACAAATCCTTTGCAAAATTTTCCATTATTTTTTATATGAGTTGTTATTAAGATTTTCAAAAACCACTAGTTCAGAACTTCAAGGTGATAAGAATCCAATAATCTTTCAGAAGAGTTTCTTTGCAGCATTCAAGTTTGACCAAAGTCTTTGAAGGTAAATTTATCTGTTTGTTTTTTCCCCTCCCCATGTTAAAAGTGAAGTTACCAGATTACCGGAAGTCGGCCAATGTGACACCAATCTCCAAGAAAGGTCAGAAGTAAGACCCAGGAAACTACAGGCCTTTTAACCTGGTTTCATTCTCAGATCGTCATGAGTGCAGTCAAGATGATCTGATGAAACAGATCATCTTGAACGCAATCACATGGTACCTACAATATAGATGGGGGATTAGACCTAACCAGCATGGATTTATGACTAGGTAACCCACCGGGTGGATGAAGGAAAGGCTGTGGATATATACAGAAACAATCACAGGAACTGTATGTCATATCTATGTTAATGGAAGTGCTAAGAATAAGGTAAGTCCGTTAACTTCCCTGCCACCTAGACTGGCTTCCCACACCTCGATTTCAACATACTATTTGTTCATCCTAGAAGGATAGATCATATGGGTAGAAATATTTTTAAACATATGATGCAATATTTTTTTAAGCAAAAATTTAAGTTATTTATTGCCATTTCTGCTATTCTTTCTTTCCAAAGTTAGCAGCAGAAGGGACAATCAAATTTGTATCGATCTAACTTAGCCAAAACAATTCTGGAATGTATTGCTGATACCTCACAAAGTATTATGCAATTTTCTTTTCTCCAAGTGTTAGAAAACTTCCCACTCAAAAGGAGGATAAGAGACCCTGAAGCACAGAGCACGCAGAATGTGAGACAACTTCAAGGGCCTTTTTTGAAAGGGATAAGTGCAAAGTCCGTGAGTTTTCTTGGAGGAGACTGAAGGAAGTTTCTGAGAAGTGTAATTTCTTTCCAGAGACGGGACAGGCAAGAAAATGGAAATATTTGATGCACAATCTCGACTCCTACTTGGCCAAGTGAGCTGCTCCTCTCTAATGCTAAAAACATGTAACAGGATGCGGCAGATGACTATGTGTGAAAAAATATGTGCGAGTACTCCAAAATACCAGGTAGTGGATTTAAGAACACTTGTTTCTGAAAAGTGAAGAACACTAACTCTCATGGTATAAACTGCATTGGATCTAAAAAAGACATGGCCCCTATTCTCAAAGCTTTTATCACTATTCCTGCCCCCCTTTCCCACTGCAAG
>WEKX01002738.1:0-20096 GCA_013390025.1 Pitta sordida
AGAGAGTATTCCTGGTGTGGAGGCCAGTCTGGCTACACCTATCGTCGCCTTGGTCCTTCCCACCATATTACCTTTGTCCTTTACATTATGAAATGGTGGCCCTAACACATAGATATAATTTGAGTGTGGGTTTTTTCAGTGTAGTATGCCTGTAATAACATGCGGGCCAAACAGAATGGTATTTTCATCCTTTGAGTCGGATGCATATGTGTTATGAAGACACAGATGTTGCATGGTGCAAAGTCTGCTGCACCTCAGAGGTCTGTTCTGGCAAGAGGCACCTAAATTTGGCCCAGCCTATTGAAAGTGATTTCTGCTCCGTGCTTTCCCTGTGCCAGGATTAGGTATTGCCTTAAAGAGCACCACTCAGCACAGGTCAAAACAGCCAGGCAACATACTGAAACTTAAGCAGCATGGATGTTCAAACACACTCCCTGGAACAATTTTATTTTGAAACAGAAACAAAGGCCAAATGATTAAAGGAGCTTTACCCCACCCACAAGAACTGTGAGTTGTGATAAAGGTCAAAATATCATTTATAGAATGCAAACTTGGCATTTTCAGCCATCTTTTTACAATTACAGGCCACCTCTAAGGAAGGCACCACCAGTCGTGTGTGAAAGAGGCCATGTGCTCTGGGGTGAGGAGAAGGAAGGGGACCACCCAGCCAGAACACTTTCCTGGTATTGTCCTGCCCTGTTCTGCCACATCTTCTGCAACAATTTCTCCACCTGTAAATGCTGGTGATAATTCTTTCAAAAGATACTGGAGAAGGATCTCTTCTCTCAGGCTGACGACACCAGAACGAGAGGATGTGGCCTTAAGCTACGCCAGGGGAGGATTAGACTGGATGTTAGGAAGAGGTTTTGCACAGAGAGAGTGATTGCTCATTGGAATGGTCTGCCCAGGGGCAGCCTTTTATCTCTTGAGGAAGGGGGAGAAAAGGTTCACTTTCTGTTAATTCCATTTTTATATGTATATATCTCTATCTATCAATCTATCTTGTAACATTCAGACTATTTCTTTTTTCAGTATCAGTGGAGCAAGTAGTACCTCACCTAAAAAGCAGTTCTTTGCTTTTTTGTTATACCTCATTAGTGTGAAAATGCCTGCATGGTCACCAATTATTATTTAAACTTTAGGAGGAAAGTTTGGGAGCTCAGGTAGAAAGAGTGACCAAATGAGAAAATGAACGAGGGTCATCCTCAGGGTTGATTCTGGTTGTGTGACTTAAAGCATATCACATTGGTTCATAGTTCTGGAAGGTACTAAAACTCATAGCTCCAATCAAAGCAGTAGCTTCAAAATAAATTCTTAGAATAAAAGTGTTACAATTTTCACCCAACTTATTCAGATATGAGTTCTAAATTGTGTGTCTTGACTTTTTTCCATATTAACTGAGGTTAATACGTAGTTATGTCACTGTAAACAAAGGAAGAGTTTCACAAAAAAATTCTGTATGTTGTGGTTAAACACAGAGTTATTCCCTGAAATTAAGGGTAATTCCTCACAATGAATAACACCTGTAAGGAAATGGAAAGGCAGAAGCTTCTTAAAATAAGTCAGAGGTGAATTATACTTAGTGCTGTTAAAATATAATGGTAGTTGTCCTTTGTACCATTCATATATCTTTTCAGCTTAAAAATTAATAATAAAAGAACTATTATATTGAAAATATATAATCCTTAAACTAGATGCAATACATTTTCCCTGTGGTTAGAAAATGGTTTGCAAATAAATTGGCTAAATGTATGTCTGTCTACTATTATAGCTTGTCCTTTATTTCAGAAATATAATTTATTCTGGTCATGAGAATTCTAAGGTACAGTTCAGCAGTTTTATCCCCCCTAAACTAAAAGGAGCTGAAAGCACATACAACATAATTTTCTCCTGACTGTGGACTACGTAGCACCCCCTGTGTACCTTCTTTCTTGCCTGTCTGGAGTGGTTTGGGACTTCAAATTCTGGACTCCCTGAGCTCCTCCCATGGAAAAAGTAAGGTACATGGGGGCAACATAAATATTTCAAAATACATCTTCTGGGAACTTCCACCACAATGCAGCCTGTTAGAGGGATGCAGACACACCTCTTCACATTGCTGAGTGGGAAGAAAGAGAATCTGAAGACCTGTGAGGTCAATACAAGCTGCTGCAGGCAAAACTGTTCCTTCTCTCTTTCTACATCAATGATCTGTAATTTCTTACAGGAACTTTCTACCACCTCACAACCTGGAGCATGACCCAGACTGGCCTCTTGGAGCAGTCTCTGGGCCATGCTTGGTAAGGGTTTCTGGGATCATGAAGACTTCTGGTGCAGTTTGGGCATATTCAGCCAAGTTGCAAGCTGGTTGAGATGTAGAGACATGGCAACTGGCAGGGTATACTACGCTTTAACCTGTTTGCCATCCCAGCTGATGAAGGGCTGTTGAGGTGAGCCTCACACATGAACTTCTGCCCAGTTCTACTTACTGGTGCAACAGCCTCTCCCTCCAGCAGGTTTATCCACTATGGTCAGGGGCTTTCTTCAAAGAAAGTGTTGCCAAAGCCCTTTTCCACCATCCAAGCAGCTCATCAAATAATGTCTGACTCATAATTTACCCAACTCATTTCTTTTGCTTTTAAGTGGTGCAACAGCTCTAAGAATATACTTAATGCTCTGTCTCACAGTTCAGTGGTAAGACAACCCATTTGGGCTGTATTTTCAAGATGTAACTTTTGGATTTTATTTATAAGAACAACACAAAGTCTTCTAGCAGTTCAAACTTCTTACCTTCCATGCCTGTGAATTGTTCTCTAATCCTCCAGTTATGAATAACTAAGCAGAAGCACTAGATTTAAATTCTTTCTAACTCTTGTTATTTTATATAGCCTTTACTGATCCCTTTTAAAACTTGATGCAATTTTTTTCATTGTCCCTTCCCATGTGGAAGATAATGCAGGTCTCAGAGTGTTTCGACAGGATCAGGGGTTACTCACATACAAAGTCCATCACAAGAGAAGTGGCAGAACATATTCTGACAATACAGTGGGAAATTTTTCAAACTGTGTTGAGCTAAACCAGAAAAAATCTCAATCCCATTTCATTACTGTGTGTCACAGGATAGCTGTTCTGAAATCTATTGCCCTTTAACATCCTATTTTGTTCTGTGATAACATCCATACTTCATTAACTCCTATTTCTCATTTGCATCATTATTGTATTAAGGTGCATAGTATATCACAAAATATTCTTTTGTTGACAGGCAGCAAATTTATGGCATTACAATACTGACAGTGTGGCACATTTTTAATACTTAGACAAAAGGTAATACAGTGAACCCCTGTTACTCGCAGGCTGTTGGGCCTTGTCCGCCTCATGCTAGTGGTGAAATCCACAAAGATGGCGAACCCACTACGTAGTTGAGTACGCCATGCCCGTAGCCACGCCCTCTCCCCATATAAGCTTTGGAGGACGGTCCTGAGAGCTAGTCTCCGCGGCATGGCGCGGCTTTTTGGCGTGGCTTGTCCCTGGGCACGGCGCAGCTTGTCCCTGTGAGTGGCAGGACCGGCGGCTGATCAGACTGAGGTTGTGGTATGTTCTGCGCACGCGCTGAGATCGCACAGCTCGCGGAAAAATCACCCGCAAATACTGAATCTCGCAAATACCGGAACGCGAATATGCGGGAGCTCACTGTATTTTAAACAAATATTGCACTATTATTGAATCTCCCCCCCTCAGAAAGACTGAAAATTACCAGAGAATTCACATTTACAAATCTGACTTCCTATAATCATATTTCAAACAATGTTTATTCTATTTATTTCTGCATAAATTTCTGCATGTTTCCCTGTGTAACTAAAATTCTGATCACAAGAGCCAAGCTTTTACCTTGAGCATTCACTAACATGCTTCAGTGGCCAAGGCCATCATTTTAAGCACTTTTAAACATGATATAATTCAGGGAATTATAAAAACCTACATGAAGAAGTAAGTGCTGGTTTCAATGTTTCCTTGATTTCAGAGTTTTACTGAGGTTCCTGCTTCTGCATGTTACTAGATTTACAATAATGAGAATAATTAAATCTTAAAGAACTCCCTAGATACATTCGGATGTTTACCAATTTTAGAAATAGTTTCCTCTGAATGAGACATAAGTTTTTTTAAGAAAGCACTTACAAAACCCAAGAACATTTTTATTATTTATTACTTTGTTATCCAGATAGTGAAGAAACTACTTCATTGTTTGGACAGGGCATTGAGTAAAAAGTAACTGAATTTTTGGGAGGGAGATCAAGTACTTAATACAACACATGATTTGAATCAGCTTTAATTTGTAGGAAACTTATAGTGAATCCAAAATAATTTCAAAGTAAATATATTAGAAAGATGATGGAGATTGTCAAAAGATTTTTTTATAAAGACTGCATAGCTACTGTGGCTTCCGAGTATCATATGAAATATTTTGCTACTTCAAACACACAGAATGTTGAAAGTAAAAATGTTCTTTATGGAATAAAGCACAACACATTCTGTAAATACCTAGAAATAGGGAAAAACTGAGCATAGAGGTTGCACTTTTATTGTTGGTTTGTGTAGGACTGTATTGTATTTAAGATCAAATTCAACTGAGTAGCAAGGGAGAAATAAAAAAAGCAACTCATTTAATGTTCACACTAATAGCTTTCTTATAAGAAAATAGAAGAGACAGAAGGTTAGAGCAAAGAGAACTGGTTCTGCGTAGCAAGATGTATGACACTTGGGGAGTGTCATATATATGGGGAGACTCCACCATACCTGGCGTGGAGTTGTGGACCTCTGCCACATTTTGCTTCAAAGAGTTGGCTAGGACTGACCTCTGTTAATACCTTCTCAAATCCTGTTTCTCATCTCAGAGTTAGGCAGAAATCCCAGCCATGTCTCTGGGCTGAAAACAGTATTTTAAGCTCCTCCTGGGCTTCAAGCTGTTGTAGGTGAAGGGTCAGCATCCTCAGACAGTCCACAGCCCCCCTGGAAGCACCACCAGGAGAAAGGAAAACTGGTTTGGGAGACAAAGTGACTGAGCTAGCAGCAGTGTGGAATGTATGTTTTGGGAGCCATAATTAATTATCCTCCAAAGAAACAGTATTGCTTATAATTTCCAAAGCAAAGAAACTATGTGCAGACCAACAGCAAACCAGTAATCAATTGTGCCAAGATACCTATCAAACATGGTTTCCCAAAGAAACATTTTTAACACAAAACCAAAAATAGGTGAGTTCAAATCAACGCTCTGCATCCACCTAGAGGAAGTCACTGAGAGTGTCAAAGGCGTGTACAACTTTAATCCCTTGTTAGAATATAGGGAGGCTGGTGGAACTGGGACTGGTGCCCTGCTTCATAATTTGAAGAGAAATGTTCTCAAACGAAGTATTCACCAGAGAGCATGGAATTCCCTGAGCAGAATTGCTACCAACCAGATTAGCCAGAATGTGCTGCAAAATGAAATTTGAATCAGCTTTCCAGGATCTAAGCTTATAGAGGGACTGGAAAATTGCTCTAATTGACATGCAGCAAAGTTAAAGCTCTAACTTCAAAAAAAAGTGCAAAACAACCCAATAAGTACCGAGGAAACTAAGAGCAAAAAGCTCATGCACAAACCATAAATACAGTAATTTCAAAGAGAAAACATTAACAAATTGAATTAGTACAGTTAGTTTCACCACCAGTAGTCAATATTGATATGTCACAGGTCTTTCTGTATGACAACATTGTGTATTTGGCTAAAACTGTAATTGTTCTCATATGAGGAAACCCAAAGTGAGGATGAATGAGACTATGAAATCTGCAGAATGCTTTCAAGAGTTGCCAAACAGATCAATGTCATAAGAAGGGATTGATTAAGACAACAATATTAACACCCAGAACTATGATGCACTATATCTCATATCCAAATAAAGAAATGGAAGATTTAGTAAAACAAATAAGTGGAGAAATCGGCACTTACTGACCAAGTTAACATATACATGCAAAGATAATTCGTATGAGCAAATTTTTATGTCAAGATTCAATTTACCAACTACAGAAATGCGACACAGACTATTGTCAAACTAGAAGCCCTTCTCTTGTTGATCTTGTTTGGCTTTGCCATCAATGTCACTATAAAGATGAAGTGCAGATGAATGCAGCTCAAGTATCACATGATGACGTTATATCAGGAGACTCATAGAAACAGTGGGTGAAATAATACATAGCTCATGTGCTTGGCAATTTGGTGAACATGCAAGTACAGACAAAGATTTTGGCCAGGGTTTGGGAAAAAAAATAGAACAATCAAATATATTTGAAAAAGAAGTGATCTGCTATAAACTTCACACACGTTACCCCAAAAGGAGAATCCTCACAGATCTCAACTCCAGTTTATGTAGAAGTCTGAATACAAGGGATCTCAAAATGAAAAAGGAATTTTAATGTCAAAACAGGCAACAATGCATTTAGTAACATAAGCTGGATTTGTTCAAAAGTCTACATCACTAAAGTGCTGTATACTGTCTCTCACTGTATCCTGATGAACAAAATGTACACTCCACAGCTGGATAAACACATCAAGGGCTGGGTGAGCAATTGGCTCATGGGTTGATCACAGAGGGTAATAGTGAATGGGGTAACATCAGACTGGTGACCTGTCACTAGTGGGGTTCTGCAGGGCTCCATCCTCAGCCCAGTGCTCTTCAACATCTTCATAAACTTGGACAAGGGATGGAAAGAGATACTAAGCAAGTCTGCAAATGACACAAAACTTGGAGGAGATGTTGAATCCTTCAAAGGCAGGGAGACCCCCCAGAGAGACCTTGACAAATTAGGGGACTGGGAAAACACCACCAAGGAAAAGTGCCAGATTCCACACCTTGAACAGGGCAACCCTGGATGCATGTAAAGACTGAGGACTGAGATGCTGGAAAGCAGTGCCACACAAAGGGACCCAGGGGTCCTGGTTGACAGCAAGTAGAATATGAGTCAGCAGTGCCCTGGCAGCCAGGAAGGCCAACTGTGTCCTGGGGGGCATCAGGCAAAGCATAAGCAGCTGGTTGAGGGAGGGGATTGTCCTGCTTTACTCTGCGCTGGTGTGGCCTCATCTTGAATATTGGGTGCAGTTTTGGTTACTGCAATATAGGAAAGGCATTAAGTTATTGGAGAGTGTCCAAAGGAGGGAAGTGAAGATAGTGAAGGACCTTGAAGGCAAGCCACATGAAGAACAGCTGGGATAATTTGGTCATTTCAGCCTGGAGAAGAGGAGACTGAGGAGAGACTTCATCACAAAGAGTCTACAATTTCCTTGTGAGGGGAAGGGAAGGGACAGGCACTGATCTCTTCTCTTTGGTGACCAGTGACAGGACCCAACAGAATGGTCTGAAGTTGTCAGGGGAGGTTTAGATTGGATGCTAGAAGAAGATTTTTCATCCAGTGTGTGGTTGGGCACTGGAACAGACTCCCCAGAGAAGTGGTCACAACACCAAGCCTGACAGAGTTCAAGAAGCATTTGGATGGTACTCTCAGGCACATGGTGTGACTCGTCAGGATGGTCCTGTGCAGGGCCAAGAGCAGGACTCAGTGGTCCTTGTGGGTCCCTTCCAACTCAGCATATTCTGTGACCTAAGTTGCACATTTTCAACTTGATTAGCATTTCCATGTTGATATATGGATGTGAAGGCTGGAAAGGTATCAGAGATAAAAACAGGCGTTTTATACTTCTGAAAGCAAATAGAGACACAAGGGAACAAAACTCTGGCAAGTTCCAGGACAAATCTATTAGCTTCACAACCAAAAGTTACCCAGAAATGTAGGAGCAAATTTCTAGGATATGAATTAACATTGATCATCTATTAGGAGAGGTATATACAGGGGAAGAGAGCCAAAATACACTATTCAGCAAAGGAAAATTCATGGGTTTTCGTAACACAGAGGACAGAGAGCAGCCAGAAACAGACTGGAATGGTAGGGGTCATGCTCCTGTAACACATCTGAGAAGAATGGTTCACCTGTGATGCAGGCTCAGCTGAACTCTAAGTAGATTGGACTCTAGGAATTCAAATCTGCTTGCTGACACCTTTGGTTCTAAATGAAAGGTGGAATTAAAATGTATATGATAGGTCAGTGGCTGTAATTTTGGGCCTTATAACTTTACTGTCAAGTGCTGTGAATTCCTTCTTCTGTGTTTACTCATAACCAGGAGTACCTCTGGGTACCAACATCCCACAAGTTCACAGGTTATTCCAAGTTGGAAGGGACCCACAAGGATCATCAAGTCCAACTCCTAAGTGAATGCCTGCCCAGGGATCGAACCCACAAATGTGGAGCCATGGGCACTATGTTCCACTCATCTGAGCCTCCCATTGTCTAGACCATGTCACTGAGTTCCTCATCCAGTCTTTCAAAAACACTATTCACCAAGAACTGCAGCTCTCCCTTTTGTCCAGCCCTTTATTTCTAGCTCTTGCCCATGCTGTTGCCAGCTGGCCTATGCGTACTCACAACCAGGAGTGGGCAGTGGGAAAGCTCATCTTTGCTCCTTTCCTCAGAGAGAATGGGAAGGCTTGGGAATGAGTAATAAACCAAATAACTGTATCTCTCATTAACCATTCTCTTTGATAACAATAGTCCCTCCCAGTGCATGAGCTTAGTTGCATGCGTATTATCACTGGTTAATGAGAGAACTTGTCCAAGGAAAAATGATTAATGCAACCTGACCATCCTGAAGGCTATTCTTGCAGAACTTCTATTCTGAAGTATAGGAAGGAAGGATATGTTCATTTAAAGCCCCTTTGGAAAAGCAATATCAGTTCTACTTCTTCAGAGGGTAATGTAAGGAACAAACTCTTGCTGCCTCATGGAAAGAGTTGCCAGTATGTGCTTCTTTACACACTGACCACTGCTGCCCAGGGTGTCTTATGTTTGTGACCCTTGACCTCAGTTTCATTCTAACTTTATCATATTGTGGTGGTGTGATTATATAAAACACATCTTGGAGTTCCCCAAGGCAACACAAATGACAAACCTGCTCTATTCTTCCCATCTGGAAGAGTATGATTGCATCAGAGGGAGCAATTTAATATTTATCTAATCTCAAAAATTATGTCTATGATTTTTGTTTGAGTTAGTCCTTCCCTATTTTATATGAAAATTCAGGACAACTAAAAAAAAAAAAAAGAGGCTGTAAGCTATGCTAAAAGTTTAGCTCATGATTTTTAGAGAAACTTGCCAATATGATTGCAAGAAAGTATCCTGCCATGTCTTGTCTTTCAAGAATCTACACCCTTGTTATGGTCTGAAAACTAAGTCAATTGAGACAAAACTAAGGCATGGATTCTTTGTCAGTTTGAAAGGATCCCCCTCTAATGCAACAGAGAAAGTCTCTCTCTGTAGGTACTTCGCAGATTTCTGCCCATGTTCTTTATACGCTAACCTGGGACTATCACTTCTGCTTTTATATGCTGAGGGACCAAGTAAATCCCTCTACTATCTTATTTTCACTAGGACTGACCTCTAAACAGAACAGGAAATCTCTTTGTAAGCAAATTCCCATAACTAGTCCCTTTGCTGTTTAGTCTGCATTGGATTAAGCAGCGACTTGCTGGCTTCTTTGACTGGCAACTATAGTACTACAAAAACAAATGTACAGAGCAAATCTCACCAGAAAAGCCTCCTGATCTGCAGACCCTTTCAGCTTTATTTGAACTGAAACTTGATGATAGCTCCACTAGACAGGAAACACCCCTCCTTTCTAATATGACACTAGCAGGAGGACACATTTTCTCACAGACCAAGTAGCAGAACTGAGAGCAAGGGAGAGAGCAGGAACACCAGAGACCCCCTATAATACGTCTCAAATTCAAGCTGTTGTAAGACACAGAAGATGACAACACTATTTATTTACCCTGCAGTAATTATTTGATTGAGAAAAAGCATGGTTTATGTCATGCTTGAAATTGGGTGAGAGATGGAGAAAGCAAAGCAAAAGCATCCAAAGCATTTTAAACCCACCATATGGTTGAAGCTGGAAGCAGACATTTGAATGGCAAAGCATTTTCCTTGTTTTCTTACTGGACACAACACATTGGTTGTTAATGATGTTTTGTAATTCTGTATCACCAGAAGCCTCACCAGGTGTTTAGGACTCTGCCTTTAGTGCTGTAAGAATTCAGAGATACGTGTAAGGGGTGGTACAGCACCCAACACTGACAGAAGATTTTAACGTAAGCGTACATGAAACAGTAAAGGAGTTAGGTGCATTATCCTGCTATTTTATAGCACATCTATTAAGACATGATATTTACATGAATTGACAGTAGATTGAAAAGTTAGAGAAATTAAATATTTATTTCTGAGACCGAATCAGAGATATCACATGGCTGAGCTAGCATTCAACAAAGGACTCAACAGGAGGTTTTCAGTGCAAGTCCTATCCTTCTTACACTTGCATCATGTGCATTTGGCACTGCTCTCTAACAAACCTCATCACCCATGCTAGCCAATTGCGTCAGTGGCTTAATATTATGGAATATCTTGAGTTGGAATGGACCCATGAGGATGACCAATGTCCAACTCCTGGCCCTGCACAGGACAGTCGCATGTCCAAGAATCACACCACATGCCTGATAGTGTTGTCCAAATGCTTCTTGTACTCTGTCAGGTTTGGTGCTGTGACAGCTTCACTGAGGAGCCTGTTCCAGTGCTCAACAACTCTCTGGTGCAAACATAGCCGAATATCAAGTATGTTGCAGAGGTTATCAGTTGGAAAGGTGCGGATTCACCTCCTACTGCTACCAGAACAATCATGGTTAAGGAATACATCCAACAACTGGAAAATATACAGGCATGTGTGCACAATTCATCCAAGTCTAGATGGTCACAGAAAGTATTTCTCCTACTATTTTTTCACCAAGATAAAGAATGGATCAGTAAAAAGTTCAAAATTTGTAGCCACCTACCTGTGCACAACAGCTTACTTCCAAAGGGTCCTGCTCCTTTGAGAACGGTGAATGACAGCTCCATGCCTGAGTCAGTGAGACATTTATGCTCCATCTGGAAAAGTTAAATGCTGGTACCTAACTATACTGGACCAGACTGAGGTCTCCTACCTAAAAGCCCCACAGGAAGGACACAAATAAAACTACAGTGAGATTCTCTGACTTTTTAACTAAAGTAGTAGAGATGGCCACTTACTAAGAAGCAGCAGGTAGTAACAATAGAGTAATGGACTCTTCCTCCTCTCTCCCAGCCCCAGCTATATTCTGACTTTTTACCTCACTTTCCTTCTGCTGGATCTCCTACCCATTACATTTGGCATTCCTTGTATTCTTGATCTCAACAGAGTGAAAAGCAGAAAGGAGCAAATGCCTCCATCGCATTCGCATGATTCATATTACTCTGAAGCACATTTCCACATCTGCTTTCATATGATTCACCTTAAGGCACTTAAAAAGACACTAGAAAAAAACATTCTTGCAGGCAAGAAAATAGCTGTCTTATGTTGGTCAGCAACTTCCTTTGATGTAGGGTATGGACATTAGCCACTACTTGTGCATGTCAACTCCTGTGCAAGATGGCCACAGACTGATTTTGCATATCAGCTGCTGAAGTTCTTCTGTAAAAAATAAAAAATAACAGTTAGGCTTCCTAGTTTTCTGGGATGCATGAAGAAAGCCTTTACAGGACCTGGCAACAACTCATTCTGCCCAGGCAGGGCTGCTCACAATGCAATCCCTGACAGCTCTGGAGGTGGCTGGATCCCTTCATGAGATGGCATAACCCACTAAAGCTGCAGAAAGCTATACCTGCCGAGGATGTGGGGCAAAATCTTTCTGGCATTTTAAGAAGTTGAATTGCCTCAGCAGGCACCAGTGGTGCCAGAACTGCCACAAGAGAGGCAGAGCTCATGACTGTTGGGTGAACGAGAAGGGCTTCCCCTTTTTGGCAGCAGGGAAGGATCATGCTGGTTTGGCTGTCCATGGAAGCACAGCTGGAGCCTCCTGCCAAATGCCTGGATCACCAGGCTGGAGGCAAGTGAAGCTGCAGTTGAAGCTCCCTGTTGAAGCTGGCACTGTGCCTGGCATGCCAGGGTGTGAACTGGGGCAGGGAAACACCATAGCTGGCTGGACAGCAGGGCATAGGGAGACTTGCCAGCTGGGGCAGAGCTCCAGGGATGTCCCTCACACCGCTAAGAGCAAAAGAGTATTGGCTTCACTGGGGAAACTCTCATGATGCCCTATACTAGACAACTATTCTTGCCTTGTGCTTGGAGCCCAGCCATGATAGGGGATGTCCTCTATCTGGCAAAGGGAGGACCTGATACTGGTCCTCTATCTGGCAAAGGGAGGACCTGATACTGGTCCTCTATCTGGCAAAGGGAGGACCTGATGCTTGTCCTCTATCTGGAAAAGGGAGGACCTGTCTTGCCATCATAAAGGGTTTAGACTTAGGTTAAGCCATTATTTCCACCAGCTGCACCACTTTCTTGAGTTTGGGCGGGGAGGGCGGGGGCACGTTTGGGGGACGGTTGCTTTTTTGGGGGGGGGGTTTTTTTCTTTTGTTTGGTGGTTTGGTTTGTTGGGGGTTTTGAGTGTTTTTTTGTTTTAGTCATGAGGGCATAATTGGGGCTTCTCAAAGGACGTTTGTCAGAGCCCTCATTCATGGGTGCCATCAGGGGTTAAACCTGAGCTGGGTATCTACTTACTGAGCTCAGGAAGTCAAGGGGGGGAAAAAAAGAAGAAATAAAAAACAGGCAGTCCCAGGCATGCCCAGAAGCAGACCTTTGGGCACCTCAGGAATTTTACTGGCAGGAACATAGGCACTTGCAGACTTCAGACGCCTCCAGGGTTAGGCAGTAGCTGCACAGGGGTTTTGAGGATCTAAATATTGGCCGCAAATGTCTATGAGGCAGTTAGGCAGAGCTTACATGCCTAAACCTTTTTTTGTGGCTCTAGCCCTAAACTAATATTATGGAAAATACCAGCAATTATTAGGGACTTCTTATCAGATTGGATACATATTTCCTTTGCATAACTTTACCATGGCCTCATTTATGTGGTGCTTAGAGAAGATGAATACCTGTTCTGCATGAGTAATTATGCCAAAGGCTCGTGTGAGGGAGGTAGTTTATGATCGCTGAATAAGGCCAGCTATGTTTACCTATACACCTTCATCACAAACTAAAAATTGGTCTTACCACTAAATCTCCTTTGTTGCTTCATTTGCCTGATTGCAAACAGACCCCAGAATATGCAGTCTTAGTGAGATTGATGCCAAGATGCTGCACTCAAAAGGAAGTATTCTTTTAAGTGTTATCACTTCCATGAGCGTAAGTAAAGCCATATCACGTGATGAAATGTAAATAGAGCATTTCTTTGAAAAGTCATTTTTTTGCCTCCATGATTTATTATTCAGTGACATGTAGGCTATTTTTTTCTTTGTTACTGGCACTCATGTTCATAATAACAAGGTACTTGACTTGAAGGTATTTGGCCAACCTTTCCAAAGTGCTATGCAAGCAGTAATCAGTGAGAGCTGGGTTCGTGAGTCAACAAATTGCTCTCCCATGCTGATCAAACAGTCTTGGCATCTCTATAAAAAAATACAAAAACAGATTTTGGACTGGCTTACCCAATTTTCTCTTTAAAATTATTTATTGCATTTGTATTTGGCAGAGTTCAGGCTTAAAATAACCAAAGGTGACAGTTGTTTTATTAATAATATTTTACATGTGATTTTCATTTACATTTAGAGGGATATATGAGATAGCCAGTTAGCCTCCAGAGTTTTTGTTGCCATAAATTGGGTTTCATTTGCTCAACCTAGAGGCAAATGTTTCTCTTATTTTACACCATACCTCCACAGTCTTAAATATGTGTAGTTGTGTATCATCTTGTTCTTTCTGTGTGAAAAGTGAGTAGGGCTGCATAAATAACTGCATTTATTTTCAGTGTCTGCTGAATTAAAAATATTTTGGAAGCTTGCATTAAACTGATGCAACTATCCTCTCTTTACTCCTCTTGATTTTCTTTCCATGAAATGAAAAAAGAGGAAATGTCATGTACACTGAAAAGCTACTTGTGACGCTGAAAATGAAACACTTCTTTTTAGGACACATGTAGTAAAAGCAAAGGAAATTAAAAGGCTAGAGCTCATAAAGCAAGAAGTAGTTCTATCCCTTCTTATTCAGTAGACAGTATGCAAGAGATAAATCTTTTTGGTTTCCTGAGGTTTTTGAAGCTGCTATCTTCTTTCCCTGGCGATGCCACTCACAGTCCTTCAGCTTAAGGGAGGATGAGTGGCTGGAGAATGCTGAAATGGAGAGGGATTTGGGAGTAATGGTTGACAGGAAACTTAAGATGAGCCAGCAGTGTGCCCAGGTGGCTAAGAGGGCCAATGGCATCCTGGCCAATGGAATACCATGGTCAGTTGGACTAGGGAAGTTATCCTTCCCCTGTACTCGGCCCTGGTCAGACCACATCTTGAGTACTGTGTCCAGTTCTGGGCTCCCCAGTTTAAGGATGTTGAACTGCTTGAGAGGGCCCAGAGAAGGGTGACAAGGATGGTGAAAGGACTGGAGAACAAGCCCTGTGGGGAGTGACTGCGGGAGCTGGGGTTGTTCAGCCTGGAGAGGAGGAGGCTCAGTGGTGACCTCATTGCTGTTTACAACTACCTGAGGGGAGGTTGCAGTCAGGTGGGTATAAATCTCTTCTCTCAGGCTGCCAGCACCAGAACAAGAGGACATGGCCTTAAGCTATGCCAGGGGAGGTTTAGACTGGATGTTAGGAAGAGCTTTTTCACAGAGAGAGTGATCCCTCAGTCTGCCCAGGGAGGTGGTGGAGTCGCCTTCCCTGGAGGTGTTTTAAGAAAAGACTGGATGAGGAACTCAGTAACATGGTCTAGATAATGGGATGATGGGACAGGGAATTAGGCTATATAATAAAAAAAACAAACAAAAAAAAGATGATGGCACAACCCTGAGATTGGCTTAGATGGACGGAGCATGGTGCCCATAGCTACAGGGTTGTGGGTTTGATCCCTATGTAGGGATTTGCTTGGGAGTTGGACTTGATGATCCTTGCGGGTCCCCTCCAACTCAGCATATTCTGTGATTCTGTGATTCTGTGAAATGGGCTGTGACTTCCCATGCAGTTTGTCTGCTGTGCAGCTTTCCTCCATGTTACCAGTTTTGTGCTGCCCCAGACATGGATGTAACTCATGGGAAAATGGGGTATCACTGCCTAAATCAGCTGCCTCCAAAGTAGCAGGTTACTCTGCTGCAGACAAGATACTCCCCCAGGTACAGCTCTGCATGTGGAAGCATTTCCAAACACCGTCCTATAAGCCCTGTTTCGGTTTGTCCGTGTAGTAAATTGTTTCCTAAACCCAGGGACTGCTTTTTCTCAGCAAGTGAACTACCCATCAGGCTACACAGTTACACTGTTTTAGCCAAAGGGTTACTTCAGCATTTGATTTCTAGCAAAATGCTGTTAAAATAGTTTCACTTATTCCAGGACCACAAACATCTGTTAATTATGGGTATGGGGTTATTTATTTATTTATTTTAATAGTTGGGTCTTATTGACCTCCACTTAAGCACTTTTGAATATTTTACCCTGTATAAAGACTGCTCTGTTGAAAAGAGCTAACAATTACAATTACCGTCATGAGAGTCTTGGATTCAAAGACAGTTTGCAGACCTCATTAAGCAAATGAGCTTGCCACGTCCACTCTTTTCAGTTCTATGGAAGCAACACTTCAGACCCCTCATGTAGCAAAACAGCTGCTAGCAATGGAGGCTGCCTGACATGGGTAGGGAAAGTTAAGCTTGCCCAGGGAGACTTCTCTGTTTTAGTACCAGAAGGCACTGACTCACATTGGAAACAAAGGGAGCTGTGAGAAGAGCCCTAAAAAGTGGCAGGATGACATGGCTTTTTCAACATAGGGCTGATCAGTGAAGCTAAGATCTCTGGGCTAGACAAAAGCCTCCTGGTTGTCTTGTGTCACAGGAAGCATGATTTCTATATAGTCTCTGTCAAGAAGGATAGTTAAAATGATAAATCTTGACCAATGGAGAGCAAGACTGGTAAGGTTTTCCTAGCCCAGCTAGTGATGGGCTAACATGCTAGAAGGTCTGAATCATGCCATTGAGAATTCTTGTCTCATGAGCAGAAGAAAAGTAGATTTTTGAGAAGCGTCAAGATAGTAAGATAAACAAACCCAACTCTTCAAAGGGAGGTAAGATGCTCTAGGCATTCAACAGATCGAAAAGCCAGACTACGTATCTGCATACTAAATATGGAGGTAGGTGAATGCCTCAAGTTAGACAACAGTGTTTCTGCACTTTTCAGCTGTTTGTGAAAGATAGACTACAGGCATGTAACTACATCAATTTGAGCAAAGCAGATCAATCTTACATTATCACAGTAATATGCACAGGGCAAGCGTTGTTCTGAAACTTCCAGTCTGCACGAAGTGAGAAGCATAATGGCGTTGGTATTCTATATGGGAACTCAGAAATAAGAAGGCAATGCACAGATCCACAAAAGAGTTGAGACTAATGAATTTTCTGCTATTTAGGGACTTTTTATCTGTGATGGAAAGAAAAACCTGTGAAAACACATGACAGGTTATGATCCAAATATTGAGAGGTGCCTCTGCCAGAACTAAGGTGCAAACGCTGAAGTCAATAGTATAGGTCTCACTTAAAAGTCTATCCCTCCCCTCAGTTTTATCATCCTCAGCTCAGGATGCTTTCAAATGAATATTTTCAAAGGGCAAGTCCCCTTTCCACTCTACTTGCAGTTAAGTTATGAAGATGAACACTCAAATTAACTCAGCACAGTCTCTCAAGATTTGTTTGACCATACCCACTCTAATATATTCAGAATTGTCTCTAAATTTGTATTCAACCATACACACTTGCAAACACTAATTTAGTATAAAAACCAGAAGCTACCCAAACATAATTCCCAAGGGTGATATAAGTGAATACCTCACTGTGGCATGGCCATTAAGAAGTTTTATAAAAATAAGAAAATAATACAAGATTTGCTCTGAAACAAAAATGCCTGATAAAATCCCTTAGTGAACATTTTTGAGACATTGTTTTTGTATTTAATTTACAGTTTCCTAGTGTTTATCTCTTTAGGTGGGATTTTACATATTAACCATAAGTAGAACACACCCCATTTTATTATTCCCTTATCTTACTTAAATAGGAGACAGATAGCGTCTTCTATATATGCTTACACCTTGCTAATAGAAAATAGTGATACATATCAAAAAATTCCTTATCGCCTTCAGCTCTCACACAGGAGTTTTTGGTGATAAACTACTGAGTGATATAAACAGTGATTTCAGGTAAAAAGTAACAATTGGTCAAGGGGAAAGGGGAAAAAACCTCCCAAACAAACCACGAATTAAATCACATTTCCTAAGTAGTATTTGAAACTGAAAATAATAAAATATAATAGCACTTCCCTTTAGCAATTCTTCCTCTTACGCCTCACAACTTCTCTTCCATTTTGAGATGATCTTTATGGGCAGTTCAGAGATATGATATGAACTGTATGATATTCCCTTGGTTTTAGACAATGATAACATTAATCTGTCCACTGGTAGGTTTGTCTTCAAGGGATGTCATCACAGAACAGCTGATCTACAGTTATTCCTGGGAGTAATTCTGGGAGACAAATTACTGAATTAGCTCTACTCATTTTCAACCAAACTTTTAATATTGTTGTGATTGTTCTTTAAGATGTAATAGAGATCATTTTAATGTATTTAAACTAGCTAAACTGTATTGTTGCCACTGTGCAATGAGTATGCTGCATCACCTCAGATCCACAGAAAATTGAAACAGTTTATGTTCTACATTGCCTTTGATTATTTATATTTTTATATCCTAAAGAAAACTTAGATTCTTCCAAATGGACCACTAGTGGCCTAAAAAAAATGCAAATGCACCCTTGTAAAAGTCCATGGCCAAGTCTTCACACCTGTGAAGGCCACAGCTTTCTGGACAATGACATTAAGGACAAAACTGGAAATCCCAGCATGTGATGGTGTTTTTGCAAGTTCAGTCTCTCACAACTTTCCACCTTCTTCATTAATTACCTAATAAGGGGATTAACTAAGGTTAGTACATAGACTCCTCCATGAAATGTATTGCGAGATAGAGTATCACTGTAACAGAAGCAGGAATTCAAACATACAAGAAACACTCCAAGATAATCTCTCAGGCTTTCTAGGGAGCAACACAGACTGCGCTTCCTGTCAGGGCAGGACTTGCTTCACATTTATTATTGATGTGGTACTAACAGGCTTCAGTGACTGTATGCAGCCAGGCAGACATCACCATCACTGGACAAGAGTACACCAGAATCCTTAGCCTAAAGGACAGCACTGCCCTTCTCTTATCAATTCCCTTGAAAATTTTTGCCGACTTACTAGAAATATTCTTTTTTATTTCTGCCTCATATGCTTTCTGTAATGGTTTTATGCCCCAGTTATATCTTCCATGTCTTGGTGTTTGCAGAGCTTCCGAAACTTGGAGTTAGACACCTGGTTAATAAGTTTCGTTTGGGATTTTTTGCCTTCTTTTACCAAAGCCTAGCCAACAGTTTAAAAAATAAACTTGAATATTTTCCATAAGCTCAAGTGTTAAAGGCAGAGATTTCTAAACCCTGAATGTGTGAATTACTAATGACAGGATTCAGCGCATCTCAGGTTTCCAATGCTTCCAGCGTCTCAGTAAGAGGTGAAGAGTTCCAGTACATAGGCACAACATGTCACTACACAGCTGAACAGCATCCTTGCCATATCTGCTTAGCAAGTATTGGTTTCTCAAACCCTCTTGGAGTTGGTTCTTCACTTAAGACAGATGGCAGTAGGAGTTTAAACCAAAAGCATCACTGACAGAACAGCTATTCCAAGGGCAACTGGAAAGTATGTACAAGGGTATAGAGTATCAAATATATCTTGACTGTTCCTATGCATTCTGTATAAGCATCTGATATGCTTAACACTTCTTAAGAAATCTTTTCATAGGAACAGGACCCCATAGGTATAATGTAACAGGCATGGCGTAAAGCTTTTGAGGTGTCTTTGTATTCTTGAGATCTATTGCGTTATTTTTTATTTGGAGTAGCCACAAGCAATCACATAGGCAGTTTTTATTCTTGCTGCAGATCCTGCAACATGAACATAGGCTGTGGATTATCCCTTACACTCTAGCACCTCCTGTACTGTCTCATGTCATTGACTCTTCCTTACTTCGCTCAGTCAGGGTATAGTTGGATGCCACCATCTGTCAGAGTCCACAAGGAGGCATGGGGTCTGTTAGATGATTCTCATGAGAAAGACAGCAATGTGAACAGGAAATGTCCCATCAGGAATCCTTTCTTGGGGCAGGCTCCTGTGGAAAAGAACAAACACTTATTGTCACTATTGCAGCTTTAACTTTATATTCTTGTGCTCATCCTTTGATTCATTCTCTCTCCCCCCACTCTATTCCCATCCAACGGGTGGGAAACAGGATATTTTGTGAAATTCTTTCCTTCCTGTGTGGGCCTACATGACATCTTTAATTAGCAACTCTCTGCAATGAAAGCGAACAATTAAAATCGTAACTGTCCTGCTGAGGAGATCATAATACATCTGCTTTTTAAACAGGTATTTGAGGCAACACTTTCTGTCATTTACAAAGAACATTGATGTTATTACTTAAAAATATTGCACACAGAAAAAGTTAAAACACTTTCTTGCAGAATGAGTGGTGAGGAAGAGCTTTACAAACATTTTCTGTCTGTGTGTCCCACTGTAGAAACTGTGATACGAAAGTGATGGGAAGGAGACCTCTGCCTGCTTCCATGGACAGTGCTCCAGCCAGCTGGCACATGCCATTTCACATGGAATAAGGAGGAACACTTGTTTCACTAATAACTTGACCCCAGGAGCTGATCAGAATGAAGTGTTGACCTACAGACTACCGCTGTGTTTGAAAAGATTTTTCTGAGGGTGGGATTTGACACTATGGAGGCTCAGACAGCAGTGCTTCTTTGGAAGGAGATCTAAGCAGAGACAAGCCTGACACACTCAGAGGACCTGGA
>WEKX01002738.1:23468-46346 GCA_013390025.1 Pitta sordida
CTTTTAGCCACTCTTTTCCTTTGCACATTCCTTTCCCAGCTACAATACATGTGCTTCAGGGCAACTCTAAATACAATTATCAGCGGTGGCTTACGATCCTACTACTGGTTTTCTAAACAACATGCCAGCTAAGCAGATGCCTGTTAGAATCAAGCTACTTTTGTGACCAACCTCATACAATAAACTCTTCCAGGCAGCTTATTTACAACCTGAGGGGAAAATATACCTTTGAAAATTGAAAATTGTTTTCTAATGGTATTCTGGCTCAAATTTCTGTTTTCATGCTTAGGCTTTGTGGTATTAATTCCCATTTTTAAAAATGAGGGAGGTATGTAAGCTCAGGTTTCTAAAAGTACATAGGTGTGGATAGCTGCAGACATGCAAACTGGTACTTCAGGCTTACTGAAATCTGTACCTGTGATTTGCATTTCTCTATTTACCATTTATCCTTTGCTACTGTTGAAAGGAGCAATATATAAATACTTTCAAAAAGCTGTTCCTAAGTAGCAAGACTACTTT
Source organism: Pitta sordida (assembly GCA_013390025.1). NCBI lineage: Eukaryota > Metazoa > Chordata > Aves > Passeriformes > Pittidae > Pitta > Pitta sordida. The sequence continues at coordinate 23,988 of WEKX01002738.1, forward strand.
AGAAGGTGAGTTTGAGGTTCTTAATTTCCCTAGAAATTTTTTTACCTCAGGTCTACAGAAGTGTTTGTATATCACCTTAAACCACAAAGCCTGATTTTGATTAGGCTGTGGGTACCACTGCTGGGTTATTGTTTTAAGATAGCATCATGGAAAAACTTCAGTTATAACTTAATTAATTCAAACACTATCACTACTTTCGAATGGAAATATTTTATCCAAGCAAAGGATCACCCTTAAATGATTGTATTTGTACTGCATAACCACCACAGCACCAGGGTTCAGCTAAGGTCTGCAGTCAAAGTTATTGTATTAACATTTGTGTTATACTGCTGCCTACAGGTCCATATTTAAAATCAGGATGTTATGCTAACTTATGTTCAAACAAGGCTCCCATTCCAAAGCTTAGAAAACAAGCAAGATAAGAAAGGGCTGGGAGAAGATGAACTCATTTTAACTTTTCGTGGTTATTTTTGAATTCATTTCTTCCACTGCCCTGAAGCCACTACAGAGGGGCTGGTTTCACAGTAGAGCTCCATGTGGGAAAGCAATTTAAAAAGAAGAAAGCAATTATGGTAGTAGTATATGTATGAGGGATGCTGTGGAAGAAAGCACAGCAGTACCTAGAATGGCAGCCCTCCACATAACAGATAGGTGGGTCTGATGATTTTTCCGATGGTGTTTGCCACAAACTAATTTCTACTTGCAGAAACTCCACATTTTCTAAAGCAAATGTATATTTTGAGGTGGGGCACAGATTATAAGGACTGTCTTTTCCTAATTTGTAGTTTAAAGATCCCTTACAAGTAACTTATGAATCTCTAAAGCTTGTCATGTTGCATCTCACTATTATATTGAAAAAAACAGCAAACCACCAGTGACACGTGCCACATATTTCATCAAAACCAGAAACATCATTCTTGCAGAGGCTGAAATGGAGAGTGGTAGTTTTCCTCTAAAGTTCACGTACACTATTTTTCTTTGGGTATCTGACTTCAATTTCTACACATTTTGAATTAAAAAATTCTTTCTGAATACAGGTAGAAAAAATTTCAATATAGTCCCTGTAGAGGAGGCAGGCACTTCTGCAAGTGCTTCCTCTTCTCCTTAGAAAACTGATTGATCTTGGCAACTCAGGATGCTGCTGGTTTCAGCTAAAGCTAACAGCAGTTGAAATGATGTTGCCCCATGTGCCATAAAGTAGTCTAATTTCACAAAGGAAATTCCTTTGTTTGAACAATTAGAAAACTGACATTTCCTAAGATCATGTAAATTAATAGAAATGTTAGCATTTAGCATTCAACATTCTCTGCACCCTGGAGGCTGGATAAGGTATTAGTCATCTCTAATTAAAGTTGTCTGATGCCAGGAAGTCTCCAGGGACTGCTACAACACTGTTTCCTATGTAATTGTTGGTCAATTTGTTGCAATATATCATCAGGATTACTGAATTATTAGCATAATTACAACTTCAGTGTCAATAGCCGTGTCACAGTAAGGGTAAGTAAACACTACAAAATTATGAGGTATGGAAATACCTTTCTAACGGCTACATCATATTAGTAGTTCAGAGACCACCCACTGTAACAGCCAGGAACAGTGATAAATTCCTACTTTGAAAGAGTGGAGTTGGATTTTTTTCCCTAAATGTGCTGCATTCATCTCAGTGACATCCCCTATAAGCTCCTCTTTGATTCCTGCCCACCAGCTGTGGATTATGCCTGTTAGGTATTTTAAACTAGCTAAAACAGATACAATTTGCCAGACCAAATTTTCCAGTTGATACTGTCAAATCATTTGTACAAACCATGCTCAAGGATGCACCTTACAAAGGTCTATGAAAGGAGACTCCCGAAAGTCTGCGGCTCATTGTCCTTTGACACTTGCCCCAAGTCCAATTTTCATTCATTCCACTGCTTCATTCTCCAAAAGCCACCTCCTCAAGCAGTATTTACATTTGATTCTCGATATGGTTGGCAGGTTATGACCTCCTGGAGAATTCACCTCTTATGTACTTCTGAGAATAACAACACAAGGTCCTCTATGGAAGAAAAAGTTGATAGAAGTGTCTACTGCTTTTCAAAGAAGAACAAACCAGGAGAGACACTTTTCAAAACTTTTGCAATTTCAAAGGAGGCCTTAATTTGAGGGGGAAACAAAGAAAGAGGATGTATACTTCTGCAGGTCAAATCCAGGTCTTGGAAAGAATCTAAAGAAAAAATATTTTTTATAAGATATTTCAGGTTTTACTCTTAAGTTCAAGGCGTGTTGGGAAATGGTCTTAGAGATCAATATGTGGAAACATGACCTGTCAATTTCAGCATATACTGCAAGGACCAAAACCTAATTAGGGGTCAGGCTTTTAATTTATCTACCTAATCACTAGCTGTGGCCTCAAAGGTTGAAAATGTGACTCCAACTTTTAAACCAAGAAAAGATCATTATACGGTAACCCCCCGTTTATTCGCAATTCACCTCTTTGCGGTTCCAATCCTTCGCGATTCATTTTTCAGCACAAATTGAGGATATGCACATGTGCAGATAACGCCGCAAAAAAGACATATCAGGAATATGTGAATGAGCCCTACCCATTTCACCATGCCCCTCAGCCATGGGGTGCTGGGTGTGCCAGCGTTGCCCTGCTCACCAGAACACTTGCTACATGTCTAGGGGCTCTGGAGGATGAGCACTTGCCCACTACTGTCTCAGGCTACCCGCAGGAGGCTGCCCGCACCTGCTTCTACACCGCTGTGGGGCCACAAACCCTTTGGTACTTACCAATGAGCGATGGTAGTATGGCTAACCTGTGCAGCAGCTCCCAGCACCATGAGGCGGTTGGGCGGTCACTGAGGGATCGGGGAGTATCCATCTCTCATGTATGCTTTATACACTGTGTCAACCTCGTTGGTGGGGCTGCATGGAAAACCTGTGGTGTGGGGTTAAAGCTCTGCTCCTCCCTGGGACAGCGTGTTGCCGCCTGGTTACGTCACAGGCTGTGTGCTCTGTATTCCTCCCAGGAACAGGGACTGCTGGGAAATACATAGCCCCAGCTCCTGGCACAGTTCTTCGGGAGAAGTACAGAGTGGCACAGAGGGAGCGCCTTCCCTGCACCTCCCCAGCACTGGGTGCTGTGTGTATCTGGGCCTCAGCTATGTATTGCCGGGCAGCACCAGCTCCTGGGGACACAGCTACAGCTGCCCCTGGCTGCAGCTGCCACCCAGTGGGGGCTGGGGCTGGGTCAGGGAGGGTGGCTTTAGCAGCAGTGCCCACAGTCACATTGGGAGCTCTGCTCAGCATCCCCATCAGCCATGGCGGGTGAGTGGAATCAGACCCTGCACGGGGGCAGTGCACGGCTGGGGCCATGGCCGTGGCTGGGCCCCCCTGCAGGGAGAGGCAGAGCACCTGCCCGCACAGGCTGGGTGGCACCACTGCGAAGCGAGGGAGGGAGCAGGGCCAGCCAGTTCTGTTGCATTCCCAGAAAAAAAACAACAAGCTAAACAACTCCCCCCAAAACAAAACAGCCAACCAAACAGCTGAGCAACCAAGCAGAGACTGACACATGCCTGGTCAAGCTCTGCGTAAATAATTTCATGGATATGTAAATAAGCTGCGAGCTGGGCGGGGAAGGGAATCCTCAGGTGCGTGGAGCAGGAGCCATGCTTGGCTCCACTAGAATCCTGGAAAGCATTCTTTCCATGCACTGACACAGTCCACACATTTAAAATGAAGTTTCAAAGGCTGTACTCAATGCTCAGGCTCGTGCCGCCATCCTGAGACCACCCTTCAGTGCTCTGGAGCTGAGGTGGCGGGGGCCCTGACTTGCCCCATCACGGTTACCAGAGCTGGGACAGGATGGCAGCAGTGGGAGTGGGCGAGGGTGTCATGCCCCCACTTGTACTGGTGCCATCCTGTCCTGGGGCACCCCAGCTCGCCCTGTCATGGTTACTGGCCCCAGGGCGGGCTGCCCACTCCTTCTCCACCACAGCCACACTGCAGGGGTTCCGGCTGCCATGGTAACCCGAGGCTGCGCACCATGTTTATCCAGTTGAGTTGATGTTAAAGACACACCACAATAAGCCTCGGCTTGGTACAGAAGCAAAAGGCAGGAATCCTGGGATTCCCTGGATAGTATTGGGCAGAAGCCACTCCCTTTGGTCTCCTTATCTGGCTCAGGGAGCAGGGCGGTCCCAGGAAGGCCATGTGGTGCTCTAGAGCTGATGGGGGCAGGGTGACAGGCAGAGCTTAATTGCATACTCATGAGCTCGCTGTCTTTGCACTTTGCGGGCTCCATGGAAGGAATGTGCACCCAAAGACCTGCAAAACTCAGGGGCTTACTGTAATTCAGGCTATACAACTAACATTGCACTCATTTAACAAAACAAGGGTTCAAAACACAAGAAGTTTAACTCCACATCAGTGACATTTCTATAAACCACATACTTAGTGAACTATCTTCCCTATATAGGTTTCAAATGAAACGGGCACAGAGGCTTTCTTTGGCACAGCCTAACCCTGTTCAACCAGGTGTGGGTTTCAGTTAAGTTACCTTTGTGCAGGAATTTGAAGTCAAACATTTATAAATTCTTTGTATGTGTGTTTGTTTGTTTGTTTGTTTAAAAAATGAGCCCACAGTGGTCACACTGCTGAAACCAGTGAGGGCTGCAACAGCAACCCGGAACCAACCAGCCAAGTCACAGCTCTGGCTGCGTGCGTGCTTGAGATCTGCTCTGACAGCACATAGCCTGACTCAGTGGAAAAATAAAAGTCTGTGGAAGCTCAAGCTACAGTGAGATGACAGGTGACTTCTGAGGAAAAAAACTATGGCTGTAGACATACACCCTTTTCTGGAAATCTGGCACAGTCATTTGTGGGAGAGAAGGTGTCGAGCAGAGCTGGCTGGGTGACAATGGAATAAGTCCATTCCAAAGCTGTGCAGGATTTCAAATTTTTTCGTACAGCCTGGAAATGAAAACAATAACTTTTCAAATGGAAGGGTGTGGAATTGTGTTGAAACATCTATTTCTGGGTTAGAGAGATCAAGTTTTCAACCAAGCTTTCAGATCAGACATAACCAAAGACCTCAACCTGAGATACAGAAAACTCCTCATTCATCAACACCAGCACCTTTGCAAAATGTTTTGGCATCTGAGAAGCAGCATATTTTAGCTAAAATATATTTCGTCAAGCATGTTCTAACCAATTCCAATCTTTAGATGACACCACTTTGTGGAAAGATCAATATTTTTTTTCAAAAACTCATAAAAATAAAGGACTGGAAAAGAAGCCGAGAAACAGCCAGTCACTCAAAAGACATTTGTCAGCAAAATTAAATATAGGTTCAGACATATTCTGTTTCATCATGTACTGTTCCTTTTAGGGGTGAGGCACTTAAGTAATTTCTCTATTTTGGAATGAGACTGCAAGACAAACAGTTTGTCTTCGGCTTGGCAGCAGAAAGTTACATTAATGTCTATCAAGATGAACATAGTGCAAACCAGAATATTTTACGTCTTAAATAGTGACTATGTTACTATGTTCTTCAACTATGTGTAAACTACTCTTCTCACAGGACGCAATCAAATGGCTTGATATAAGAGTTCCCACTGATCTAGAAAACACAAACCCATGTACTTTATGTATGTACACATATATACACACATATATGTAGTCTGTGCATATATAAATACACATGTACACACATACACAGACATTTGGAGTTCCATTAAAATATTTCTCCTACCTGCTCCATAAGCACAGTTACAGTAATCCCTACAAGGACCAGAGCAGGGCTAAGGTCAGCAATCTCTGATCTCCAGTGCTTGTACAAACTGATTTTATGTTTCATTTGTACTAGAGATGAGTGTCAAGCTAGAATTTTTGCTCATAGGAATTTTCAAGGAAAAAAAATGTATGGAAGGTTGAAAGATTTTCTCAAAGGAAGCTTGAGGGAATAAATTAGAACTTATTTCTCTTTTTCAAGGTTTTTGCAAGTTGGAAAATACAGAGAAAATTATTAACTTCACTCCTCACACCATTACATTATCAGGTACAGAAGAGCTGGTACTGTATTCTTCCTGCTGAAGTTAAAATAATTGAAAAAACAAATAGAAAGAGGAAAATCTTTATGTGTAAAATCCAATCTGCTCTTTAGTGAAAATATTATAACTTTTTCATTTTAAGAATGATACCATCTTTTCGTCAGGATGATTTCAAACAGGATCTACATTTTCCATCAACTTTGAAACAATATTTTAGAAACACACTTGTTTCCCTAAGAGTTCATAGTTTGGGGTTTTATCTATTTTCTAACAAAATGTTTTTATTGAAACAAATCTCAGCCTATTCTACTTTGCATTTTGGATTCTCTCAAAATTCAAACTCAAAACTTCAAAGCAAGCCAACTCCATAACCATTACTTTTGCAGGATTTTGATCAAAGCCATGGAAATTCCTGGTTCTATCCCACAATAATGAACTGGCCCAGGATTCATTTTAAATCTAGCTCTGAGGAGCTGACTTACCTATCTGGTTTGCAAGAATGCTGCTGTCTTCACCTGACCCGAGAGCATCTACTCATAGCAAAGCTCTCCTCCAACTGGAATGTATCCACACAACACAGTTCCCATTCCCTCTGTGTGGGGGGGCACCAACGTTTGGCTGTGAAGCTCCTGTTTACCAACCTTCTCCAAGTTCAGAAAGTTTCTTCTTTCTGCATCCTGAAGATCAAGGGTTTTTTTAACAATTCACTAGATAGCTGTGTTTGCCTAAAGAGACCCTCCCACTGCTCTTTTATCCTCTGAAGGCAGGCCAATTTTCAGCTACAGCCTGATGGTTGCCTGGGTTAACCTCTGCCTTGTTTCATGAGGCTTAGAAACCCCAATACACCTTTCAAATGGCATGTCTGATCGCACTACTCTGGCAGATAAGCAGAAAATTAGAATGAGCTTCTCCAGGTAGGCACTAGAGTGAAAGGTATCATCATCTTCCAGGGGGGAATGCCTGGCAGGCAGGCAGGCAGGCAGTTTAGGAGATCAATTATGACAGGGACACCGAAAAGGCAGCTGTGTAATAGCACAGTAACAACTGTTTCAACTGCATCTGCAAGGCAAATAAACAAATATTTACTTCTACAGGGAATTCAGAATAAATGTCTTGACAGCACTTTTAATCCTTAAATATTGTAAGTAAGACATTAGGTGGCCACTGAAGATGAAGTCACCCTTGTTCTACACACCCTATATTCAAGTACTCTAGATTTGAATCTTCATGTTTCAATTCAAAGCCACCTTTGTCCTGTAATTTATAGAATTTTTTTTCTATCATGCTGGTAGTCTCTTCCTGCTTTTTCACCAGCTGTGACCACATTCTGAAGCCCTATGTAGTAACAGAGGCAAAAAACACGGGTTACTTCAACTTGATTTTAATTTCCATCTTTCATGTTTGTTCAGGTCCAAATGCAAACTTCACTGCACTGGAAAATGTGCATCTTGCACTTGGTCCAGACTGTTGCCACCAACTAAACTGTCCTTTGTGTGAAAAGTGACAGTCGAAAGCAGCCCCTTGAACTTTCCTACCTGACTCAGGGGATCTCATTACTCGTTTGGATGCCTGCCTTTCCTGGGGCACAAATTATTCTTCCTAAACCTGGATGCTTTCAAAATGAGTACAATTTAAAGAAAAACAAAAACCAACACAATAGAAACAAGCAAAAAACAAACAAAACCCAACCAAATAAATCCAACAACTTTTACCTCAGTGTTTTTAAGTGATCTCTTAACTACAAAAACGCGGGAGTTCAGAATTCATCACCAAATACCCACTCCTTAGGACTCATGTGCCTTTCACAGCTTTCCTCCAAATCCTAAACAGACATTTAACCATCTCCTGCTGAGGTCAATGGGACTTAGGCAGACCCATGCCTCTGCAGTATGCAGGAACCCAACTCCCCTGTACTGACAGCAACTCAGCTGCTCAGATTCTTTCCACAGTGTATCCTGCAAAAGAGATTGTTTCGAGGTGTACCAAGCATTTGCTGCCTGCTGCTGTTGGCAGAGTAAAACTGCCAGGGGAATGGAGATGGAGAGCAAAAGCCATGGGAAAGGCCTGGAGCCTCATAGTCCTTCCCTTGATCCTGAAACTTAAATTTTCAGTTGTATGTACCATTTCCCCAGGATATTTTTCTCCAGCTAACACAGCAGGTATACCCATACTTACTTGAAAGTTGCAGAAATCACATGAGAATCCAAATTTAAGAGCTTTAAATGTTAATGCAATAAAATGAGTAGATACACAGTCTTACTTTTCTTTGTTCATTTTGGGGTCATGTGTATATGAAACTTCCTCTTCTATGACTTCTTTCACAGTATCCCACAGAGCCCTCCTGTAGGCAATCCCAGTGATAACAAAACAGTGCTGTCCTTGCTGAATGACAGCACCAATTCTTGTCACTCCTCTGAGTGGGTGCCTAAAACAGGCACTTTGTCTTTCAATTAATCTTTTTTTCATCACTCTTTGGGAAAACATTGCACCTTCCAAAGAACAGGACTGAGTATCAAAAAAGAATATTCCCTAACAGAAGATTTTACAGTTCACTTCAATACACCGTGGATAAAAGCAATATAGTTTTTCTTACCCATCATACTGACTAGACCATTTCAAACTATTTCAACAGAGCCTTTGTCCCAGAGCAACTCTTAGATTCAAACCACAGTTTTATGCAACAAAGCTCACTAAAAGACAGAAAAAATGACATTAAGGTTACAGCTGGTTTACGCACTCGGCATAGTTTCCAACTAAGTTCTCTTTCATCTCATAATGCAATGCTTCATTTTGAAGCAAGTTCTACTACTACTCAAAAAGCATTGCCCAATGTCACACAGAGGCTATATTTTTCAAATATTAATTCACAGCATTTATTTTAAGGACATGTTTATAGACAGTGAAAGGAAGTTCAGATAAAGTTACTGCATTGTGGCAATATATGAAATGAATTGTTTTAATAGGAAAGAAAGTTGAGATAATCTCTCGACCCTGTTTCCTTTACTGGTTAAATCCCTTTGGTCACGTCTGTGAGAGCAATGCTGGCTACTTTTGTTTATTTTTTCTTTAGCTGAAAATTTTTAACCCTGGAAGTAAAGTTGAAAGAGACGGAATTAGTCCAAAGAGCTTCATGCTATGCCTTTTCCAATTTCAGATGCCTCAGTAAGCAAATGAAGTTATGATTCTTGTCTTTCTCACTGAATTTTTTTGTAGCCACTATCTGCAAAGAGCAGATTGGCTTTGCTGTGTGCTAGCTCCAGGGAGACACTTCAGTTGCATTAGCATACCCAAAAAGGCAACTCCCAAAGAGGTACAATATCATTGCTGCATTAGTTCATTCATTAAAACCTTTCTAGTTCATTTTTGAAAGTGCTGTAGGAACGCAGTGAAGCAGATGTGCATGGGGACACTTTTGCAAGGGTACAACTTCTGAAACTTCCTTGTTTTAATTATCTAAGTGGTAGGTGGAGCACTCTAATAATTTGCTTTTGTCTTTTATTACTGAAATAAAATACCTAAAATATCTGAGGATTCTGGACGTGATGTCGTTATTATTGCATTTCTTTGCAGGCAGCATGGCTTTTGCAGGGACACCTGTCCATAGGAAACTCTGTAAACACTTTTTAACAGATCCCCAGGTAGCAGAAAGACCACAGCTGCTAAAGAGCGTTAATGGCAGAACAGCTGCTTGGCTGACAGAATTGGAACCAGCATGATGCATGTGCTGGGACTGTAAACAGGAATGAATTTTCCTAAAAGCTTTATAAGTAAAAATAGGGGTTTTTTAATATTAGCAAAATAAAAGGAGTTACAATGTTCCTTTAATTTTAAGTCAAAACATAATGACATGCAGCTTTTAAGAAGGTTTATTTTACAGCAAAATCTCAAATTGAAACAAGGTGGCTTAGAAACAACTTCAGAAATACAATCTATTTCTTCTAGATGTATATATAAAACATACTAGGGCATTTTTTTATCTTTAATGTGTACTAAAATTGGTCATGAAATTCTGCTTTCCACAAACCACACATCAGATACTGGGGAACACCTTGATGTCTGCCAAGCCTGCCATTGATGGTAAATGCTCAGTGCGTGGTGTGAAGAGGTATTAGGAAGTATGTGGAACAGGTTATTCACATGCTAAAAAGATGAAATAGACTTCTTGTTGCAAGGACAGGCACCAAAATTAAGACACTTGTTTCTTAACCTTTCCTCAGCCACAGCCTTCCTCTCTGAGTCAGAGAGGAAGTCAGTCATCCAATGCCAAGAAAGTGCCCTCTTTTGGTGGTCACAACCCCAGGCTCAGAGCTGGAATTTTAAATTCAGCTGAACACCAGCATCAGACTAGTTGCAAACAACTGAAATCCTTTTTGGAGAGTGGGTAAAGTAACACGCTCTCTTTGGAAAATTCACCTGAGGACAGCAGAATGCAAACGCCTTTCTATTTCCCTTGCAGCACTTGCAGTGCAACACTTCAGCCTGGATGATGTGAGCAGTACTTGCCCTGTCCTCTTGTAATGCCATTCCTACCTTTTTAGGAACAACAGAGACCTTCTAAAATCTATCTAGACTTTATCATGTTTCTCGAAGTCTCTCAAAGGCATTTTCCACCATATACGCTTCACCACTAGCTTATCAAGGGATGAAAACAGCGCCTCTGTTACCTGAACATAGCTCTTCACAGCTTCTCATCCTGAGCCTGAAGCTGGGCTTGGTTTAGTTATTAATTGCCTTTTTCACAGCTGGCACCAGCAACCTTGCATGTTGACTCAAAGTGTGATGTGATAATTAGACAAGGTGAGGAATCTGTGTTAAGTTTTGTTCTTTGGCACTATTTTGTCTTTGATCTTCTCTGCTCTCCTTTCCAAAAGAATTACAGCGTTCCAGCAAAAGCCAAGGGTGGGCCTTTCATCAACGTGGGGGAAAAGCTTTGTCCTGTACCCCACAGCACTCTGCTCTCAGTCTTAACCATCCCTTTGGATGACTGCTGTGTGCTAGCTGGCGTGCCTATGAGGTGCATACAGTCACAAAAGCACATATGGTGCATCTTCCACCAAAACACAGACCAAATCCACAGATTAACAGAGAAGTAGGAACAAAGTTCAGTAACAAAATAAACAAGTAAGTAGGCTTTAAAAAATGCTATTTCTCCACTAACTTGATTGAAAATTTGTATTTTGTTCAACAGGTTAGCAAGAACAGTGGCACAATAAATGTAACATCCTGCAGAACCCTACATCCGCTTCTCACTTGGGCTCCAAATCTGTCCATATTCCAGACTCATACTGGTGATTTTTATTGGCCAATGACAAACCACTTAACAGATGGTGTAGGAATAGTTATATAAACCATGGGATAAATTCTAGAGCACTTATACACTTATGAATGAAGCATTTTCCAAAATGTTCATTCTTAATCTTTTGTTACTTACCATCTCTTTCAGATCTGGCCTTTCTACTTTTCACACCCTATTCCTCTCCGGATCTGGGACAACATGAAATTGAGGGAGAAAGTGGGCACACCTGAATCCGATGAATAGTGTCCCTGCCATAGGTTTCAAAACACTGGGCTTTTAGCAACACAACAATGCAAGTTGAAGAAATGTGTCTGCCCCAGGAGATGTAATTCATAGAATTTTTGCAATATGCACAAAGAAAATGCATAAGAATAAACGTTATGTATCAATTCACTTTTACCACCCAAGAAGTGACATGGTTGCCTGTTACACTGTGATGTCTGTTGAACTAAGGCCCAGCTAACCCAGATACACTTAACCCTTGAATACCATGAGGGACAGGTCTGGAAACATGCCACCTTAAGTGAAATCTGCAAAGTAGCAGTAAACAGGGTAAACATGGGTTAGATTTAATTTTTCGATAACCACCATGACATTAGCAAACTTTGAGGAAGGGAGATGTTAAACCAAGTAAACAAAAGCCAGAATTCCTCAAAAGTGTGGGGTGGTTAACTTCTCTTCCAAACTGGGGAGACCGTGAATACAAATTGCCTGTTAGCAGGTTTTGTTTGCTAAAATAGCCACGACTATTTTAATTGTAGTAATAGCCAGAGCTTGTGCATATCATCTTCAGTTTCTTCTGGGCAAATCTGCAAAAATTCCAGTAGGAGATATCACCTGACTGCTGAGAGGCTGACTGGTGGGGGAGCAGCTATCTGACGGTTCCATCTCTTATCCGATACCGAGCATGTTGCTGCTCTTACCCCAGAGGTACTTCAAAAGAGTAGTTCCCTTTAGGGCTATTAGACCTCCCTTTCACATGCAGTGGGCTGAGTCATGGTGCTTTTTTTCCCTCTTATGTCCATCTGCCTTCAACCTCTTTCATATTGTGCTCCTCTTCTGGCTGTAGCCGAACGTTTTCAAAATGCAGGAGCAGGGCTGCAAAGCAGCCACAGCAATGGAAGTACAGAGGTGGCAAGAGGCAGAGAAAACCTCTCTTCTCCGAAGTGCCCAAGGATTATGCAGGGTACATGATTTACAGTGTGAGGGTTTTGTGTTTTGGATCAAAGAGGTAGCCCAGTCCCAAGATGCAACAAAGAAAACACAGGGCTGGGTCACATAAATACTGGGCTGTCCATGGACTGTAACAAGTCAGATCTTCCTGTTCTTCCGTGGCTTAAGCTTCTTCATTAAGTTTTCAAGGATGCTTCTTAGAGAGAGTTCCCCACACAGGCAGGAAACAGCCATGGGAGTGAGACAGGTGATATACTGGACTAGGTAAGACACACCTCCACTCTATGATGATCACTGTTTTCCAATGAAGTTAAGTTAAATATATTTTCCTGAAGTGTATCTCTGTCATAACTGTGGCTTTTTTATTACATCTCCTAATTACTTTTACTCCTTCAACAGTTGGACTGATTTCCATGCCTCCAGTGAGTGGCGCTTAAATCATTCCTTTTTCTACTGGTGCTTTTGTTTTTCTACTTTTAGTTTTCCAGGAAGGTCTCTTTAGGCATCTGTTAAACTCCTCATACAGGCAGAACCAGACATGGAATAAAGGGCTCATCTCTTCCATGTCCTAATTTAAGCACCCAATGTGCACTAGCTTTGGGTGTTGTATGTATGAAATAGAGAAGACAATTTGCTGCTAGGAAGATGGCATATACAGACTCTGCAGGGGCTGAACCTCTCTGAGATCATGCTGAACTGGAAAAGGTATAAAAACTTGTTTGAGTCTGAGAGGGAAAAAAAGTAACCAGAATCTCGTCTTTTTTTTCTGACAATGGTGGGTTCTGAAGCAGCTGCAAGATTTTTAGTCTTCAATTAATCCAGACAGCAAGAACTGAAGTCATATTACAAAAATATGAAGCCTGCTATACTTGAGCAGAAAAATGAGTATGAGACAGCAATTCTTGAACAGAGAATACAAAAAGAAGAAAGAAAAATACATAATGCCTGTCTGCAACTGAACCAAGGTTGTGGGTATCCTGTGGCAGAACACTGAAGGACACATAAACAGACCTTGAAAATGCTCAGATTTACCCAAATAAGAGAACCCAATGGACCTATGTAAGAAAATCTATAGGTGACACAACAGGAGGGGGAAAAAGGCAGCAAGGCCATTTAAGTTGGATCTCAGCAAGAGATGACCCCTGTAACCTGTGACACTGTGCCAGCTAGTCCTTACCATGATCCTGCCCAACATGTCTGGGCATATGGAACATTTCATATGACAGGATTTCCTCAAGCTGCATTTGGGTTAATTTCAGGACACAAGAATTGTACCAGGACATGCAAGGGTTTAGATTGCCTAAACCTACAATAGGCATTAAGTTCAACAGAGGCAGCATTTTTTGACTATGGAAAAACCAGCAGAAGAACATGATTTGAGCTTTGCAGAAACTTTGGAAAAAAGAACAGAAGTGTTAGATAGGCAATACCAAGGAAGAGTGTGTGTAAGGGTTGGGAGGGAGAAAGCATCTATGGGAAAAAGAGGCAACACATTAGGGGAGGCTTCAGTTGAGTTCTGCCTCTGACAGAAAAGGGAGACATAAAAATATTGCTCAGACTAACAAAACACATTGGGAAATTTGTGACTCATTGGTCTGATGGAGCAGGGAGAGTGTAAAAAGGTGAAGCACTGAAAGAATTAAAGATGTCCCAGAACCACTATATATCAGATAGTACATAATTTAAATTGTTCAAGGATGTTATTAGTTCAAGTTCTGACATCAGGAGCTACAGCAGTGAAGAAGACAACTGCCAATTTAAACCATGCATTGAAATTAAGTTTGATTAGGGATTGATATTTTTAATGATAGAAGCCTTACTAACTTCAAATTGACTGTAAACTCTATATTGTCTTTTACAAAAATGGTCTGACAAACGTTTTGAAAAAAGAAAAACTATATTTATTTTTTCCCAGCTACCAAACATATAATTGGCAAGGCAAATTTAAGTAAGGCTGGTAGTGTAGGCATATGCATTTCAGCCTTCAAGGAAAGTCTAAGATAACAAACTAAATTTGGTAGGAGCCAATCTAATTTTAAAAGCCTTGTCTAGATGAAATACGGACCATGAAATATGCTCTTGCTGGAAAAACTGCTCAGGATGTGACCCCACAGAGCGAGTGTAGCAGCCTGTAGTTTGTGTTACAGCTATTGGGTTGCTGGGGTTTTAAGTGCTATTACTCAATTGAAAAGATATTATAGTACTGAGAACTGTGCTTTAAAGTCTTAAGCAACTCAGACTCTGGGTCTGGGTTAGGACTCTGAAGCTGTGATCAACATCAGGCACAGCCAGTTTGAAAATGTATATGGGAAAACATAGTTGCTTTATAAATGCCTTCAGAGCAGTGGATGATCCCTAGGGCCACACTGCTCCCACTGAAGCTGTCCTTTACTGCTCAACTGCATGGTTCTGCACTAACTGCAGTAGTAGTAGTAAACATTATACAGGACTTTATTAATCCACTTGCACTTCATATGTTCTAAACTTGCACTCACTGCTACAATCGCAAATTAATGAAAACTTGAACATCAAAAAAATTACTACTGTCCTGGTCTATGTTTTCTGTCCTATACTCTGAAGGCCAGAATCTCATGATGAGAGGCTGCTGCTCAAGATCCAACTACTGACATACAACATATCCTTGAGCAAGTGCTTCCATCTTTGGTTTGCTGAACCATCAGGTTCAACATATGGAAAACCGAGAAAATTCACTGAGCTCCACAGAGATGCTACATGAAGCTGCTAATAGCTGTCAATGGCTCTGTTTTTTCTGGATGTGAATTCCACTAAATACAGAGAGTGGTTGACTACAGTAAGTTTTGGATCAGGATTTAAATAGAAATTGAATTACAGTTGGGTCTCCTATATCGCAGACCCTTGGTCTTAATCGGGTTCCGTGAAGCCCTACTTCCGCATTGAATGGCAGCTCATTAATATGCAAATTTGCCCCACACCCTCACACGGCCCCAGTGCGGTTTCGGCACTGTGTTGCTGTGTATCAGTGTTTCTGTCGGCCCTTCCCGGCACCCACACCCACACCACGCTGGGAAAAATCCCTTTTCAGCTCGGCCAGGGACACAGTTTCATAACTGCACAGCGGTGGCTCCGGGGAAGCGGCCCTGCCGCCGCTGCCCCCCACCCCAGCCGCTGCGGCAGGTTGTGCAAGCACAGCTGTGAAAAGGGGTCTCCTTCATCGCTAAAAAATCATGCCACTAAGATCTGAAGCTGCAATATGGGGGGTGCGAAGTGCAAGAGGGCCAACTGTATTACTGACTGAGTAGTGAAATTAAAGTCTTTTAAACAGCTTTCTAATGTGTCCCTATTCTAAACTGATAAGCTTGTAAAGAAGCCACTTGGGAACTTCTTTGTACAGCTTTCCCAGTCAGAAAACACCAATTTGTCAAAAATAAATCAGTTGTATTCTTGGGTTTTTTGCAGGAAACAAGCATTTTAGGTAAATTACAGTTTAGAATACACTAACAAAAATGTTTCCAGAGATAAAAAAAATATTTTGTTTGTATTCAAAAAAAGTTCATGCAGGTACCAGTTTTAGTTCAAATTCACTTCTGTTCCAAAATCTTTCTAGCTACTTGGTAGTTGGAGTGGAAAGTAGAAGTCCACAGTCCATGGGAAAAATTTCGAACTGATTGAAATTGGGATGAAAGCTATGGTTTCAAAACCAAACTGTGAGACAGAAAAGCTTCCTCTGGTCTAGTTCTAGCTATGGTAATACCAAGGAAGCCTCTGCATATGCACAGAACAGCCATTTTTTAAATCTTAATATGCTGTGGTCAGAAAGAGCAGGAGTATTTGTGTTGGAAAACTAAAGAACTGTGTTGAGCATCTCTGTAATGGCACAGATAAGTAATTGCTTATTCTCATAAAGTTAAAGAATCTACAAGTGAAGCAAGGAAAAAAAAGGAAAACAGAAAATTTAGAAATTGTGAACCCATAACTGCTTTCTGAATTAATTTCTTTTAAAGAGTTTGAATGGGACAAAGGAAGGAAAGTTACATACTGCTGTGGGTAACAAAGCTAGCAGGAAATATGGTTTAGCAGTCAAAAGAACACACGTGATAACATTTACCCAAGTTCACACACAAGAACAATATTTGTGTCCTCTTTCCACCACTACCAGAAAAATATAGGATCCAATAAAGTGTTTGCATTACCTAAGTGCTCATAGAAAAAAGGATTAGAAAAAGTAAGGCAGGATATCAAAATCTTCATGATTCAAGACAAAGTGAAGTTGAGATGAAAAAGAGAGATCTACCTCAAGACATTCAAAGAGAGAAGGGTACAAGCCTCAACATTAAAATCCGTATTTCAGACACCTGCACTGAACTACAGGCTCCTCTCAGCAGTTATAAAGGCAGAGGCTGGGCTATAGGGTAGCTCATCTGTGTATAAGGGTAGCTCATCTGTGTACCCTGTCTGAGGGTAGCTCATCTGTGTATAAGAACAGGCAGTCTTTGATCCTCGGTTTCACAAAGAGGATGCTCTCCTGTATTGCTCTTCTAGGGTACTTCTGTGCTTCCAAATTCTGGTGTCCTCTTACTTGGAAATGACTTCAGATGAGCTGTATACTCTCACTATATGGAAGATATAACCTAGATGCAGATTCCAAACAGCCTTAATGTTTAAAAGTACTTAGGGACAGGGATCTCTTTTGGAGCCATGTATATCAAATGGAAATTAGCCCTGGGTTGCAAAGGAGTGGCCTGCTTGAATCCTCATTCATGTCACAGATTGTCTGAAATCTCCAGTATTCTTTTTCAAATAAAAAAATCTACTTATCATATTTCTATTGTGCCAGATACTGGATTTAGGATTTTGGATTTAGGCTTCAGTCTCTTTGCATTTTAAAATTATTATCCCTGCACTTCCTGACTTTAACTGATGAAGAAATACTGAAATATGTAGAACGAAAAATTTCCTCTTTTGAGATGTCTCCAATCCAAGTAAAAGCTGTGTGTATGAGAAATCTTTAAAGAAAATCTGTCCTCATCTTATTTCCAGCTGGCAGCATCCAGTTCCAAAAGTGCTTGCTGATGGTGGGAGAAAAGTATCTGGATATGGACAACTATGTGATCTGAGCCTCTGAATTTTTTATTGTGAATACAATCAACATTAGAAACACCAGAGAGATGTGTTAAGAAGCTATGCTGAAGACAATAATAGAAAGGAGAGGTGAATTGAAGTAGCTTCCCCTCCTGAGGAAAGGCCATCCAGCCTTTCCTGCTGTTACTGCCCTTACTGCTTCAGATGCTTACCTGCACTTCTCAGCCTTGGCTTTCTCTCACCTCTGTTCTTCTCAAAGGCAGTAACTCATAATCCCAGCCTCCTCTACCAGCTTTCTAGGTGTTTCATATCCCTTCCTCTTTTCTTCATGTTTTAGAAGAAATATCTGTCATTGCCAGGACAGAAACCCTCTGACAGCACTGCTGCATAGCCTAACCTACCATAGTGATGGTTGTAGTGTTTTCCCATGTTCCATCATCTCTTGGTAAGTACTTATTTGGCAAGCTTGAAGGAGGCTGTGTTTTCCTTCTCTGTTTATACAACACTGAGTTTCTTATCTGTGGCTAGGTCTCCTTGATCCTATCATCACACAAATAACAACAGGTAATGATTTAAAAACAAAGCCAAGCAAAAATATAACGCTTAATTGTTTGAAGTGCTTTCACACAGTGTTGAAAAAGTCATGATATGATAGCAGCAGAAGTCAGGGAATCTTGGTGGTTTTTTTTTTAACATTGTTGTGTTGTTCCCTGTATTTTGTCAACAATCACTGTCAGTTCTAATTCTCCAAAGAGGAGAAATTTCGGGTGGAAATCCTGTCTCCACTGAAGCCAAGTGACAGATTTCCATTGGCCTCAATGGGTCTGGAATTCACCCGGTCATAGCCTGGAGAAAGAATATTTGTAGTAGCAAACCAAATAAATATATCCGTGTTTTTCTGTGAAAAATCAATTTGAGATCCTTTTTTTCTTGCCAAGAGTTATTCACAGCGATATAATATGAGATATGGCAGTACTTGGAACAGGAAATGACTGTGGACACATTGTCAGGGCAGTGCTATACTACGCCAATAGCTGAAGCAGAGAAAAACTCATAGGAACTTGTTAAAATACTCCAGGAAATAAAATAAAACAAAATAAAAAACAAACCTAGAAATAAAATAGAGTGTACAATGAAAATACCACAGCTGAAATTTCTGTGAGGTTGAGAGGAAATTATGAGATGGGAAGCTATACTGGAAAGACGTAGTATTGCAATGAGGTGCCACACATTGCCCTTTGCAAGAGAGAGAAAGAATCTTGACAGAGATTTTCAAAAACCGGAATAGTAACAAAGCAGAATATCTTAGGGAACAACAACCCTGTAAAATACCTTAGTATGGAAATTGAGTACATCTTGGAACAGCTTTGTTATACATCCAAAGAGATTTTCCTATTGTATGGAATGAATATTACCTGAAGCACGTGTATGTACTCAACAGATCACATGAAACATAAAAGGATTATTTCATGGATATAAATTACCTGTTTGTTGTCTCAACAGAAGCAATTACATCAAGCCCTCGAATTTCGCGGCCTGAGTCTGGACACATGCTGCAATAAGTGAAATCTGTGAAATAGCAATTCATATATATCTGCCTATGGCCAGCTCCCCGCCCCCCTCAGCTCTGAGCAGCAGGAGCAGCAGCAGCAAGCAGGAGCATGCAGAAGAAAACAGCAAGAAACAGCTAGCCGCAGAAAACAGCTAGCAGCAACTAGCAGGAGAAAACAGCTAGGTGCTGCATGCTGCTGCTTGCTGCTGCATACTCCTGCTTGCAGCAGCTAGCAACAGCTTAGAAGCAGCTGGCAGAGGAGAAGGGCTCCAACTGGCAACTTGCTTAGTATACTTTTGAGACAGTGTTACAAATTCTCCCCACCACTTTATTAATTTTTACAACACTGTTATAAGCAAGCCAGGTTTGGGTGGCCCTGAGAGAGTGGCACCCGACAGTGTTGCCCCCCCACCCCTGCCCCACATGGGGCAAAAAAGGGGGGAAACCAGAAAATACCTTCACAGGAAAAAAACTTGCGATGTACTGAACCTGCTATGGGTGAAGCACGACGTAGCAAGGGACTATAACTCTTAAAGGCCTATGCCTATGCCACAAGTCATCATCATCCTCACGGCTAAGCTTTGCGAACAAAGATGTAGGAAGTGCTCTGCCCACACTTGCTACAAACATGCTGATGACTAAAAAGGCCAATGCGGGATAGACAAGTCCAGGTAGAAAAGGCACAGTGGAAAGTCTCCTTAGGTGGTGTTAATGAGGCATGGTTCTTTCTGCACTATCCTTTCTCCTTATCCTGGGTTAAATGAAGTATAAATTAAATTTAGAAATACTTGAATAATATATATGGAGAGAAATAAGAACTTTACTGGGAGAAAGGAACAAAATTTAATATAGCAAATATATAAATATGTTTTAAAAAAACAATATAAAGAAAAAAACAATGGAACAGTGACAACTGTAGACAAGTGGGAAAATAAACAGGCACGAGGGGACTCCCTAGTCCAAGGGAAAAACCAGAGCACTTCCAGGATTCCAGGGGTAGGAGAATAGGGTTCAGGGTAGTCAAACCAGTGGAGTAACAGCCAGTGATCCTTTCCTGAAATGTCCAAGGGGCTGCAAGGGAGATCCAGTAGTCAGCAGGGGAAAAAGCTGTGCTGAGATGAGGAGTAAAAAGTCCATGTTGTCCTGGGCAAAATAGCAGCTGTAGAGGTCAGAGGTGAAAATAAGAGGTCCTCAGTCCAGAAGGTCCATAAACCTCCCTGCTCTGAGCCCAGCAGCTGTAGTTATAGGGCCTCAGGCCCCTCCCATGTCACATGCCTTGTGGGCATGTCTTCCCATGCCATTGGCTGTCACGCAGCCTGCCCTGGCCCTCAGGCCCCTCCCCTAGTCACATGCCTTGCCAGGAGGGGAGATAAGTGAAGATAAGAAAAAGTTCTCCATTGTTTGTCCAGTAGAAAGGAGAAGGCCCCTCCCCATGCCATATGCCTTGCCAGGAAGGGGAGATAAGACACAGGATCCTTCATTGTTTGTCATGTAAAAAGGAGAAAAATCCCTCCCCTGGCCACATTTCTTTCAGGGGAGGGAAGATAAGATGCTGAATCCTCTATTGTTTGTCAGGGGAAAAGGAGAAAGCCCTTCCCCATGCCACATTCACAGAATCACCGAATCAGTAAGGCTGGAAAAGACCATAGAGGTCATCAAGTCCAACCTATCACCTATTACCTAACCTAGCCAAACCTGTTACCTAACCTGTTGCCAGCCTGCTACCAACACACCATCCTACCTATAACACACTACCCTAATATTTAGGTCATGCCACCAAGTACATCATCCAACCTTTTCTTAAAGACCTCTAGGGATGGTGACTCCACCACCTCCTTGGGTAGCCCATTCCACTGAGAGATCACCCTCTCTGTGAAAAAGTTCCTTCTAATGTCCAGTCTAAATCTCCCCTGTCGCAGTTTAAGACTGTGTCCTCTTGTTCTATCACTTGTAGCCAGAGAGAAGAGACCGACACCCAGATGGCTACAATTCCATTCCAGGTAGTTGTAGAGAGCGATAAGGTCTCTCCTCAGCCTCCTCCCTTCAGGGGAGGGAAAGGGAGATAAGAAGAGGTACCTATTGTCTGTTCCAGTAAAAAGGAGAAAAGTTTTACAATAAAACAAAAGGCCTCTCCCCATGACACTCCTCAAGACTAATTCTACGTGAGCTTTCAGAGGAGGCAGCAGCGTCATAGATCGTGCACCTCCATGTTTCCCTATTTGAGGCCAGAGTGGACCACTGACGGTAGTCAATATGGCCAAGACAGAGGTGTTGTTTCAGGGAGTCCTTGTATCTCCTCTTTGCGACTCCTCTGTTATGGCAGCCATTGGTGAGCTCATCATAAAGCACAATCTTAGGGAGGCGATGATCCTCCATCCTGAAAACATGCCTTGCCCAGAGCAGTTGCGTCCTTAATAGCATGGCCTCAATACTGGTGACCCCTGTCTGTTCAAAGACAGCAACATTAGTCACATAATCAGTCCAATGGACATTTAGAATTGTATGGAGACAGCGCTGATGAAAGCGTTCGAGGAGTCACAGGTGATAGCGGTAGATGACCCATGATTCAGACCCATATAAAAGAGTAGACAGCACAATCGCTCTATAAACACTAATCTCTGTACTCCTCTTCTGGTGTTTCTTACACCAGACTGTTTTATGAAGTTTCCTGAAAGCTCGGTATGCCTTTGCTAACCTGCTGTCTATCTCTTTGTCAACCTTACTATCCAAGGAAATGATACTTCCTACGTAGCTGAACTGCTGGACTGACCTAAGAACTGATTTACCTATGGTGGTATGAGAAGACAGAAGTTCTTTACCACCCTGCACCTCAGGAGCCTTACCATCATGCCACAAGTACTAGAAGCAGAATATCACTGTGAATCAGAGGACATAAAAGATATTCTCTATATCAGATATCAATTATACTTTCAAGTATTTAATTCATTTACTTGAAGAAACAACTACTCATTACATTAAGTCAGAGCATTATACAGCAGTGGGTACGTTTAATCAGTGAAGTGAGAAATAATCCAGAAACATGTAAAGTCTGTATATAAAACCAGTGACTTGGTGCCTGGATGTTACTAGAGACATCCTGATGTCAGTATACATTGACACATCCCCGTTCAGTGTTTTGGGGGCGGCAACCAATCACATTTTGTCCTGCTTGCTGATATTTCACTGAAATATTTCTCTCCTCTCCTCTCCTCTCCTCTCCTCTCCTCTCCTCTCCTCTCCTC
>WEKX01002738.1:52328-131193 GCA_013390025.1 Pitta sordida
CCCATGGACTTATGAGGGTCTAGATGTACTAGTATGTCCCTTACATCTTCCTCCTGTATTAAAGAGGGTTTAAACCATTCCTCATCTGTACCGACTCTATCAAGAGACCCTTGAAGAGACCTTTCATTATGTAAGCAGCTGTCTTTACTATTAAAGACAGAGGCAAAAAAATCATTAAGTATCTCTGCCTTTTCCTCATCCCCAGTGATCATGTTGCCCTCCTTATCCAGTAGAGATTGGAGATTGTGCTTGTCCCTTTTTTTGCCATCAATGTACCTGTAAAAGCCTTTTTTATTATCCTGTATATTAGTAGCCAATTGAAGCTCAAACTGAGCTTTTGCATCTCTAATTTTTTTTCTGCATGACTTGAGAACATCCCTAACCAAAGTCCTAGTTACCTTCCCCTCCTTCCAAAGGTGAAACATAATACATAAACAAAATGCATTTCAGAGATCATGCCACTGGTCAAAAAAATGCAAAATTCATGACTTCAATGGAGCGACTTGAAAGATTTATTTGGCTTACTGGCTTCCCTGTCTATTCATTCATTCATGTACCTTGGAAACTGGACCATGTTTTCACTAAATGTGTGTCATGGTTTGTGTACAGGTGTAAGGTGATATATGCACACAGTAAGCATGCACATTACTCTTTCCTTTTCTTGGTAGCATCACGCTCCCTTTCTGCCTAGGGAGGTGGTGGAGTCGCCATCCCTGGAGGTGTTTAAGAGAAGACTGGACGAGGAGCTTAGTGACATGGTCTAGCTGGGGGGTGTAGGGCTGGATGACCCTGGGCCCCTTCCGGCTCGAAGTGGCCTGCTAGACTGTGAGGGATCTAGGTTGGTGTTACGCTCTGGGATGTGCTCTCGGTCTCTGTATGGGTGTTAGATGGTGAGTTGGACTAGATGATCCTTGTGGGTCCCTTCCAACTCATAATTTTCTGTGATTCTGTGATTCTGTTGCATTTTATCACCCTGACACGAAGGCACTTACTTCACTCTTTTTCACCGACATGAGCAAAAAGCCTTGTTGTTTGACAGCACAGCTTAACCATGTCCACAATGATGTCTCAGTTCAGAGAGAAACTGAGAAACTATACTCGAGTCTTCCTCTCGCCACTGAAGGTCTGAACACTAATCCAGTTTAAATTGGGGGCGTGGGGGGCAGCACAGGGAACCAAAACTAAAACAAGCCAAAGTGTGCTTAAGTAGATAGCAAGTGTTGCAAGTGAATAAACCAAGAAATTGTGGTACATCACTAGTACATTGACTGAGAAATAAGAGTGGCAGGTTAAGAGCTCTGTAGGTGTAGGTGTGTACTCTCACAACACTGAAAACATACGTCAGACCTGTATGCACAAATGCTACACAAAGCTAATTCTAAAATTTGTAATGAGAAACACTGGGTAAATTAGCTATTGTGTCCATGTCCTTTATTAGACCCTCTTTTATATGTGCACAGCAAATGTAGTGCCCAGCAACATACACTGATCGGTATTCACAGTATTCACAGTACAGGTAAGGCTGGAAAGGACCTCAAAGATCATCTAGTCCAGCCTATAGTCCAACTAAACCTAGCATCTACATCTAGATCATATCACTCAGCACCTCATCCAGCCTCCCCTTGAACACCTCCAGGGCTGGCGACTCAACCACCTAATAACCACCTAGTAATGAGAGCCCAAACTCTTTTATACCTCTTGTATTAATATATTGAACTCATTACCATTATTGCACCTTACTGTAAACTGGCACTCACTGCTTCACTATTCCTTTTATTTCATAGTCACTGTTATTTTGATGTCAATGTAGTTTCTTGCTCACGTACTTCAAATAATTAGTATAATTAGCAAAATCTGTGGTGTGTCTCCTGTATGGCTCAGCTTTTTCACTGCTTATTTTCAAGAGGCATATCTTGTTGATTCTTTTTATACATATATGATTGATAGTTACTGTTTTTAACAGTAAGACAGACTGCCTGCAGGACAACTGGACTAGTGGGCTGATTGAAGGAGTCAGGGTGCAATATAACCCCCTTGTAATCCAGAAGGAGGTAGTCAGAGACTTGCTGAGTGGCTTGGATCTTCATAGGTCCATGGGACCAGATGGGATCCATCCGAGGGTGATGAAAGAACTAGCAGATGAACTCGCCAAGCCACTCTCCATAATTCACCAACAGTCCTGGCTTACTGGTGATGTACCACAAGACTGGAAATTGGCTAATGTGACACCCCTCCACAGGAAGAGCAGGAAGGATGATCCGAGTAATTACAGACCTGTCAGCCTGACCTCAGTCCCAGGCAAAGTCATGGAACAGATAGTCCTGTGTGCTATTACACAGCAACTGCAAAACATCCATGACATTAGAAGTAGTCAGCATGGATTTAGGAGAGGCAGGTCTTGCCTGACCAACCTGATCTCCTTTTATGATCTGGTGACTCACCTGGTTGATGATAAAAAGGCTNGGTCAGACCACATCTTGAGTACTGTGTGCAGTTCTGTGCTCCCCAGTTTAAGAAGGATGTTGAGCTGCTTGAGAGGGTCCAGAGAAGGGCGACAAGGATGGTGAAAGGACTGGAGGACAAGCCCTAGGGAGCAGCTACAGGAGCTGAGGTTGCTCATTCTGGAGAAGAGGAGGTTCAGAGGCGACCTAATTGCTGTTTACAACTACCTGAGGGGAGGTTGCCACCAGGTGGGTGTGAATCTCTTCTCTCAGGCTGATGACACCAGAACAAGAGGACACAGCCTCAAGCTACGCCAGGGGAGGTTTAGACTGGATGTTACGAAGAGGTTTTTCACAGAGAGAGTGATTGCTCATTGGAGTGGTCTGCTCAGGGAGGTGGTGGAGTCGCCATCCCCGGAGGTGTTTAAGAGAAGACTCGATGAGGATCTCAGTGACATGGTCTAGTTGGTGGGGAGTTGGACTGGATGGTCCTGTGGGTAGTGCCATGGTTTAGACAATGGGTTGGTGTTGGGTTACAGGTTGGACTTGATGATCTCCAAGGTCTCTTCCAACCTTGCTAATACTGTGATACTGTGACAGTTCCTTCTTTTTATTCAACATAACACAGTTAACAAAGCTTTTGTAAAAGGCTCAACAACCTCACAGATCCACAGTCTGGGGATGAGTATGCATTGACTACAGTGAAGCAGAATAAATACAAGGTAGGCAGAGTAAACTGAACTTTAGCCTCCAAAGCATGTTTCTGCTCCTAGAATAACATAATCCCCTTTCATACATATGAAAAGGGGAAAGGAAAACATGTTGTGCTCCTCCCTGCAACATCAAGCTGCCCCAGAACTCATCAGGACTCCTGCTGAGGGCTGCCCCATAGGGAGGAGGCAACCAAGGACACTTGCATCTCCTGGACAAGAGAGCCTAGTTTCACAGCGGGGCCTGAACATGTCACTTCCCAGCAAGAACTACCATGAGCTATTGAAACATTTAAAAGAAGGATGTCGCAGCACAAACCCAGTGCAAGCTCCGGGGGAGACAGAGAGAACAGCTGCGATGATGCTGAGCTGCATTGCCACTGAGCTCTGACAAGAAGTCACCTGTGGTACAGATGCAGCTTAAGAAGTTACCTCATGTTTTTACATCCAACTGTACAGCGCTGCTTAGGAATATTAATGTGTTGGCTCTGGGCAGCACATTACTTTATAACATAACCTTTGTTTTCCCTTGCTAGATGCATTCTCTCTTCCCTCATTAGCCTGTGTTAGCATTTCTTCAGATTTAACTTGTTTCACAACCATTTGTTTTAGGAGCTGCATGAAATGGGGTGGCACAAACTTTCCCAAGTCAGTATTGACGTTCTGAATATGGTGAAATAGTTTAATATGCAAGAGAACAGACTGCAGATACTCACTACAGTAAAAGGCAGGTTTGTTTTTTCTAGAAATGTTTCATTTGTTCTAGCAGGTGTGTCTGATACCTTTTGCATAATGATAAACCCACACACATTCTTCATGCAAATAGTGACCCAACAGTTGCTCTTAGTTGCTTCAAGTAGTAAGTGCATGTAACGACCTGCACTTACATATACACATATGTTTACAGATCGTTCATACAGTGCAAAGTAAATAGATCCCGTTGTGCCAAGGGAAGGACACACAGAGCTGTTGGAACAGAGGTGCCATACCTTGGCCAACACAGTCAGAATCAGCTGAAATTTTCAAAAAAGCTTTTCAGAAATACTGGAAGATCCCTAAATTTCATCTTTTTTCTCCTTTCCGTAACCAGATAGTATTTTATTCCTATGTGTGTTATTTGAAATGCCTCACCTATATCAACTATTCCTATTCCACAAAGGTTTGGGGAGCAATGTAAGGGAGCAATCACCAAGGCTCATCTTTCTGAGCCTTATGTACTGTGGCCACTGCTTACTTGGGTACTACATATGCTCCGGTGACCTGCCTTGGAAAATCAGGCTTGGCCAGCCGAGAGCTTCTCTCATTTTGTCTCGCATGTTCCGCTAGCTTTTTCTTTCCTTAAATTTTTGATGTGCTCTGTCTCAAAGGTCAGCAGAGCATTTCTTATACCAGCCCTCACTGTTAATTAGGTAAGATGATTATTACTAAGAGCTTTTTTTTTCTTATTATAGATTTCACTTCACAGCTGAACCCAATCCTGACAGTTTGATGGTCAGTTTCTTAATAGGAAAAATTAACAAGACTGTTTGCAAAAATGTTTGTTGTGGCACAGGTTCCTAAACTAGCTTGTTGATGATTCTTTAATACACTGTGCCTGAGGGAAAATGGAAAGAGAAGAAGGAAAGAAAGAAGCATCTCAGTTTGTGGCAATGTTTGAATGGACCTGTATCTGCTTTATTAACACAGAATTACCACTCTAGGTTGCAACTGATACACTAATGTATTAATGTAGCTGAACTTTCTGCCTCAAGCCAGCAGGTCAAATCAGCACCCATACTTGATGCGGGACAGTCACAACATCGCAGCACCTGTCTCTGAGCTTAGAGGTTGTGAGTTATGACAGACGAGAGGCAGACATTTGCTTGCATCTCTGTTGTACCTGCTCCCTGGTGTCCACAAACTATGTTCGAAGGTAGGTAATTTATCTATTTGGTCTTGCACTGAAATGGACAACAATGCTGACACCACTCATCACCTTTAACTGGACCAAGATCCTAACAGGCTTTTCAAATCTCAAGGCCAACCTCTGTTTTCAATGCTTTCAGGACAGTTGAACACGTAGCTTTAAACATTATAAGTAATTTATAGTACCAGTTGAAGTTTCCAGGTTTGTCTTTGCACAGGAACATACTGGGAGTGTCCAGTCAGCACAAATGTGTTTACAGAGACTAGCACCCCTGCAAGAGACACAGTGTCTGTGTAAGCACTTAGTCTTAGCAGCAAAAACCCCAGTCCTCTCTGCTTATACTCTGTTCTTGTGCTGCCAGGAACCAGTGAGACTATGGGAAATGAGCTGGAACTTTAGTATTCCAGAGGCTGTAAGTGGAAGGTTCCCCATCAGGACTGCAATATGGTCCCTTGGGAGTTTAACTTTGTTTTCAATGAAGTCAGAATTTCATCTTGTAATTTATTTACCACTCTAAAACCTGCTAAGCTGCACAGGTATTGATAACCAGGTATGTAATTGTGGTTCATGGAGAGAGTTCCTGTGAAACATTGAACTCCCATTACAAGTCAGTAAATATTTTATGCCTATTTGTGTACACCTACAATGAACCATAGTAAGCAGGACAAATAAAACAAGAAAATTCAGATAGGTTGCCCGAGTCAGATTCTGATCTCTGCATCTTACAATCCCTCAAATGAGTGGTGAGTTTTGTCTTTCCAGATTAGTAACTTGTATTCAGTTTTAGTAAAAGCACTAGAATTTGCTTCAGTATGACTAAGAAAGTAGCTAATAATTGTCATCATGCTTATCTGTTTGGCATTTTAGCTTGAGTTCCTACTAATAAAGAACTATTTGAGATTTTAACAGAAATGTAAATGTTGAAGTTTCACAGGTCATTGAGTTTTATAATATTGAGTCATTGGGCTATTATACATCTATCGAGCAAATAGCAAATGGTGTGACTTGCCAAGAGGCATTACTCAAATATTGACCAGGAATTGATGACTGTCGGCTACTCTCCAAGGACTACAAAAGTTAACAGGAAATTTCTACCTAAGGCAACTGTAAGCTTCTGCATTAAAACAGGCAGTTTTGTTGGTTCATTTTGTTACCATCTTTTCTAATCTTTGTTGCCATAATCAAGCAGTTTTATCACAAACAGAAATATACTTGCAGTAAATACTTCCATTTATGTCAATTTTTTCTAGTTTATTTTTCAATCATCTTTTATTTCCAAAAAGTCTGTATTGCTTTCTTTAATTAATCACATATATTCTTCTTATATTTAAATATTATTTTATTATTATGATACATGTTTTGTATTTAATCATACATATGCTTCAACCTACAGATAGTGAGAGCAAGGAGAGGTAGTCTGGGAGGAATATAGAGAAATTGTCCAGTATCATGTTAGGAAGCTAAAGCTCTAGTAAAATTAAATCTGGTCAGGGACATAAAAGTCAGTAAGAAAAGTTTCTATAAGTACATCAGTGATAAAAGCAAGACTTGGGAAAATGTTTTCCCTCGCCATAAGAAAACGGAAGACCCAGTTACCCAGGATATTGTGAAAGCTTCAGTCTACATCATCAAGTGATCCAGCCACACTGCCCAAGTTGCAGAAGGCAAAGGCAGGGACAAAGAGAATGAAAAACTGCTCACTGCAGAAAGTGAGGTGTGAGAACATCTAAGAAACCTTACCGTGCACAAGTCCACATGACCTGTGACAAGATACAGCTGCAGTTCTTGAGGCAACTGGCCAGGGAAGTGGGTAAGCCACTATCCATCATATTTGAGAAGTCATGGCAGTCCAGTGAAGTTCCCACTGATTGGAAAAAGGGAAACATTGTTCTCATTTTCCAAAAGAGAAAACAGAAACATCCAGGGAACAGCAGGTTGGTCAGTCTCACCTCTGTGCCTGGCAAGATCAAGTAGCAGATATGCCTGAAAACTATGCCAGAACGCGAGGAAAATAAGAAGGTGTTTTGTGACAGCCAACACGGCTTTGCTAAGAGCAGAAAATTGATGGCCTTCTACAATGGAGTTATGGTACTGGTGGATAAGGCAAGAGTGACTGACATAATCTACCTGGACTCGTGTGAAGTATTTGACACAGTCCCACATGACAGCCTTGTCTCTAACCTGGAGAGACATGGATATGACACTCGGTAGATAAGGAATTGACTGGAGGGTTGCACTCAGAGGGTTGTTTTCAACAGCTCATTGGTCCAAACTGAGATCTGTGACTAGTGGTGTTCCTCAGGGATTGGTATTGGGACCGGCGCTCTTTGACATCTTTGTCAGTGACAGGGACAGTGGGACTGAATGCACCCTTGGCAAATTTGCTGATGATGCCAAGCTGTGTGGTGCAGTCAACACACAGGATGGAATGGATGCCATCCACAGGGACCCTGACAGGCTTGAGAGGTGGGCCTGTGAAAACCTCATGAATTTTAGCAAGGTCAAGTATAAGGTCCTGCTGCTGGCACAGTCCCAAGCACACATACAAGCTGGGCAGAGAATGAATTAAGAGCAGCCCTTAGGAGAAGGACTTGGTAGTGTTGGTGGGCAAGAAGCTTGAAATGAGCCAGCAATGTGTGCTTGCAGCTCAGAAACCTATCATATCAAAAGCATCATGGCTAGCAGGTCAAGGGGGTGATTCTGCACCTCTCATGAGACCCCACCCCCAACATAAGGACATGAACCTTCAGGAGAAAGTCCAGAGCACAGCCACCAGGATGACATGCTCCAGACAGCTGGAGCAACTCTCACAGGTAAACTGGCTGAGAGACTTAGGTTGTTCACCCTGTAGAAGAGAAGGCTCTGGAGAAACATAAAAGTAGCCTTCCAGCACCTTTATGGGCTTAGATGAAAGCTGGAAAGGGACTTTTGACAAGGGCATGCAGTGATAGGACAAGGGGGAATGGCTTTAAACTGAAAGAAGAGAGGTTTATATAAGATGTTAGGAAGAAACTCTTTACAGCACTAAAACAGGTTGTCCACAGAAGCTATGGATGGCCCATCCATGGAAATGTTCAATGCCAGGCTGGATGGGACTTCGAGCAACCTGATCTAGTGAAAGGTATTCCTGTCCATGGCAGGGACATTGAAACTAAATGACCTTTAAGTTCCCTTTCAAACTAAAGCATTATATGATATTAAACAAACAGGAATGCAAATATATGCAACCTACTACTGCATTGTAAAATGTGATTTGTATAAAATGCAATCCACTTTATCTTGAACAAAGAATGTTAAAGTACAAGCTTATAGCATGGTCCTATTTGATTTTACTTTTCCTGTCATAAGCTTGGTCATAAAGAAAACATTTCAGTTCAGAAAGGAGAATCTGCTGTTAAGAAGACCTTGTCTTAAATCAGAAGTTTCCAAACCTGATGCTGCACTCAAATTCTAATACAGTGAGAGGTAGTAGCAAACTCATAATATTCTGTGTGTGTGTGTGAAACTCCATTTTTCAAAATGTACAGCTAGAAGAGGTCATTCCTGGTTTGTCCACCTGGCTCAGAACCAGAGACCTCACCCATATCCACAGAGGAATGGGCTTCATTCTCTTCCTCATCATAAAAGAATTTGAATTAATTCCCTGAAGAGTTTATAAAGAAGTTCGGGACCCATGTTCTTTCCTGTGGAAGCTGTTCCACACTACTTGGAACAACCAAATATTATGTTGGCCAGCGAGAGTGTGTTAGGCTTTTGGACATTCAGTTAGATAGAGGAAACCAGTGTGTCAGTCCCTATTCTACTGCCTATTTCACACTTTTGTCCTGCATATTTAATAAAACAGGAACTGACATCGAAGTGTCTTCTCTCCCATGTGAATTGTTAACATGAGATGATAGAATCACACTCAATCTCCTCCTTTTAGTTTCCTTCCTTTGGAATTTAATGAATGTTGAACAAGATCCTAAAAATCTGCCCAATTTCAGCAGTAGAATAGCTGTGAGGATGACGAGACACTGCAAAAGGTCAGCCAGAGAAGAGCTGCGGATACCCCATCCTTGGAAGTGTTCCAGGTCAGGTAAGATGGGGCTTTGAGCCACTTCCAATACCACTGCTAGCATAATGAGATACAACTTTAGTGTTCTCTGTAGTAGAAGAAGAACCTGAGCCATGGTATCCTCCCTCGTACCATGGGTCCTTGCATTAAACACATGCATTTTAAATTAATTTAAAATTTCCACATGAAGCTTGTGTAGACTGTGGCAAATTAGGCATTTTGACAGCAGGTCACTGAATCAGGCCTTGCACACTGTGAGATGAAGAGAGTAACTTATTCATGAACAAACAAGTAGCTTAAGGACAAGACAAGAACTGAGTTGGCAGCTACTCTGACTGTGTGGAGGTCCTTAACCAGCTCAATCTGCAGTAGCATTACTTCATTTTCATGTCTGCACTACAGCTGAAGGTACCAGGACAGTGCAACACATTTGCCCAGCCAGTCTCAGTGAGCATAGGAACTGACAGAATGGCTAGCAATTGAGCTAAGTCTCTGAACTTCCCATTAGACTAAAGGAGGGCAGCCTGTCCACACCGGGTGTGCCCTGCTGCTCTTCCCAGCTGCTGTTACACCATGAGTTAAACATAGGAGCACCTCCAGAGCCGGCTACACCAATATACCTGTTCAGACACCAGCTAGCACACAGAGCCACAGAACAACTGCAAATAAATGCCTGTCAACACCTGAGCTGTGAATACTGCATTGCTATTCCTTGTTTAAATGTATTATTTGCCAAAATGTTTCCTTTGTATTTTTAGAGGTTTGCACGCACATCATTGTTTTCCAGCCTTCCTTAGTGTTCTAAGTCACCATATAGAAGGGGAGTTATATTCTGCTCCTGATTTGGGAGCAGAAGTATCTCAGGAACAGCTTTTGCAGTTTTCTGCCAGCAGAGGATACCCAGGACCAAAGCTTCCCACAGCCTTGAATGCAGATTCTGCTTTGAGGCTACAAGCTCTGACTTCCATGGTGTTAGAACTAGGAGCAGACAAGATCTGACGCCTCACTTCAGTCATCTATATAATATGTGGAAAATACATAGTTACTTTTATAACTATCATTTTCATCCAGGCTTGTAAAGTTTTCCAGCAGTAGAAATTTTGCACTGCCAGCCTATGACGTTTTAAGAATTACTGCACCTTGCCAAGAACATTTCTCATGACACAGGCTCATGATGGATAGATCAATAGATTCTTGAATCCTCATATCCTTTTCAAATTACTACCTGAGATATATACCTGAGTAGGCCATCTTATCTGATAACTTAAACAAGCAACCTGTCTACACTTTAATTGTTATTGAGGATTAATGTTGTTTATAAAATGAAATCAATACAATCTCTATTGCTTATTAACTGAAACATTCTAGGCTCTGCTCTGTTTGCTTTGCTTTTCAATTAGTTTCTATTATTTTCCCTATTGGCTTTTAACAAATAGCTGTAGAAATAAACTTAATGGTTGTGAAACTGTTATCAGAGTCAACAAAGTCCCTTAATGGAAAGTCTTGTATATTTAAATGTAAAAAAGAATCCACTGTTTAATCATTTGACATTATGAGATAAGTTTATTACTACACATCTGTTCTGTGCTGGGCCTTGACTTTTTTTAAACTAAGCAATTAAGAGTTCTTAAGTGTTCTCTAAAGTTCAGATGTCAGAACTGCTATGTTGGTCACTACATTTAAGATGAACAAACTCCAAACTCTAATAACCTTTACTAAAAAATAGCAAAATTGAGAATGGGCTGAAAACAATGGGATTGACAGGAACATAATAAATATAATCCACTTACACTGTAGAAGTATTCTCAACACTTTGCCTTTGCAGCAATTAAGCATCTGAAACATCTTATAGACACTGCCCGTGCTTCCTCTGTGATCCTGCTATGCATTGGTCAAATGCACTGCTGCAGTTGCCAGGGTTTGTCGTCCCCTAGAAGGATGGAAGAAGAGCAAGAAATTTGAAAGGATGGTTTCTCATCTCCATATGCGCTCCTGAGTCCAAAGTAAGATCCAGGAGGTGAGCTGGTGAACGTGGAGAAGGATGGAGAGGTATAATAGTTTTATGGGTACTGAGGGGCAATGATGTAGGTGACAAGTCTCAATACAGGAGATACTCAATACATCAATACTCATTCACAAGACAGGAGTGAATCCCACTCCAGCCAGCATCAAGCTGGTACAAGTTAATTTTCTTTCAACCTTTTGCTCTTTGAATGAAGAAAACTTTTCTTCTACATTACTCACCATGTAGGCAACAGAAGTGTCTTGGTTCACAGGTTATTCTGAATTGGAAGGGACTCACAAGGATCATCTAGTCCAACTCCCAAGTGAACGCCCATCATGGGATTGAACCCACAACCATGGAGCCATGAGCACCATGCTCCATCCATCCGATAGACCTTTCAAGCAGAAGCTCTCAGTCTATGGGAATACAGTTCCACCATGCTTGCTGGAAACTGTACCTTTATGGATCTTTCCTGCACGGCAATTTTACACGTCACTACTCATAGCCAGAGACACCTGCAACCCAGACGGTCTTGTCACACTGTTTGTGGGCTGTCAGTAGTTTAGCTGGATGTGGTCATGAAGCAAGCAGATTTACAAGAGACTGTTACATAACAAAGTGACGAGTACACGCAGGCAAGCAGCTTTGCCTGCTGCTGCTCAAACCACAGGCACCAAAACCAAGTGCACAATTCCCTCACTTCTCTACAAAACAATTCTGATTTGGCAGCATCACCTCCACTTTGTGTTCACTGACATAAGCAGAGAGCTGGTAAAAATTCTAGACATGGTTGAATAAGACTTAGGAAACAGAGAAACTTTTTGATGCAACCATAAACCCCTCTGCCCAGGCTACCATTTTCCATACTCAGAACCTCACGTAAGTAAATAATTCTAAAAGCCATTACAAATGGTTAACAAAGGGTAACTAGCATAACCTATCTCAGGGAATGTTTGTGCACTCCTGGCTTCAAATAATTCTGCTTGCAAGCACCAGAACTGTTCCTAGCCTTCACACAGCACAGATGCATTCCAGGGTAGGGCGAGGCAAAAGGTTATGAAGCTTACTCAGGTGTCATTTATTTCATGAAAGTTTGCTGGTTATTATAATCAAATGTCAATTGTCTGTAATTGTGGCATGCAATGGAAAATCCCTACTTAGGACATGTTCTGCCACTTGCTGGCGAAGTACACTAACCCTCAACAATGAAGCAATACTGAAAAATACAGTTTTGACATGTAAGCAAGTGCAGGAGTGTAATTAACATGCATTTATTTTCATTTTCTGATTTTTTTTCTTATGATTTTGCTGTAAGGAAATAATTCTATTTTAAAAGAAAGGTTCAATGCAGAATTAAAGAATTCTTCCTACTCATGTCATTTATAAATCTAATTACTAATTAATAACTCTTTCTGCTTTAATGGCTTCTGTTTTGACTTATCTTCACAAACATAGATCAATCTTGCAGTAATCTTTAAATACACAAATGTATCAGAGGCTTGTAGAGTAAGGATCAGAGCATAAGACATAATATGAGCTCACCCCACATGCTATTAGAAGACAGTATTCTCTGATGAGGAGTTTGCATTCAGAACTTCAAAATTAAGTGATAACTCCTTCAATCCAGAGGGGACTCTACTTGAGAAGAGAGGAATAGAATTTAATGTCAGAACTGTGACAGACAATTGACACTGGTCTGTGTGGGACAGCAAAGAGCACTCAGTATTTTCATTCTTTTTTCCTTTCCTTTTAAATTAAGTAAATTAATGAATTTTACACACATGTAATGACCACATTATTCTGAGGAGTTACAAAAGTGTGGAGTTAGTTTGACAATGCTAAAACTGATGAAGAAAGCTCTTAGAGAAAACTTGGGACAATTTTTAGTAGCAAATATCTTTTTAGCGTAGGAAGCTGTGGAAAATAAAAACACAATGACACTTTACATTTTGAAACTCAGAATGAAGAAATACATATCAAAATGTAACCTCTGAATCAGCTTGTACATGGATGCAGTAGACTTGCCATCACTCGCAGAGTAAAGATGGGGCTGACTTACTTTCTGAAAAGATGGTACAATTTAAACTGTCACTCGAGGCTTGATGCAGAAATCACATTGTGCAGTGTGTTCTATGCCTATGGAAAACTGTCAGCTGTATCTACTCTTAAAGTCTTGGACTCTTGTGGAAAATAAAGAAATTGATAGTATCTCAGTGGTCAAGAAAGC
This sequence comes from Pitta sordida, assembly GCA_013390025.1. NCBI lineage: Eukaryota > Metazoa > Chordata > Aves > Passeriformes > Pittidae > Pitta > Pitta sordida. Next base: position 65,675 of record WEKX01002738.1, read on the forward strand.
ATGGTAGTTTATAAGAAGATGTACTTGAAAAATTAAGAGGAGAGAGGAAAGGGAGGAATTTCTGCAAGGATTTCTTTAGCATGCCAAGTTGATTTAATATCTCATTAGTGTCTGTATTACCTATGCATTGTATTTTTTGTAGCTAGCTTAATGTAGATGAAAATATATGCAAAGAAAATGTGCAAAGCTTCCTTGAGCTTGTGCGTGAAGAATTCTAACAACTGAAAATATCTGTACTGATTTTAACTTGAATGTATATGATAAATACCCAGATTTTATGCAGGTTTTTTAGAAAAGCTGAATTAGGCTGATTTGTAATTGTCACTTCAGTGATTACATCAGCACTTTTAAATACACATGGTAACTTTATGTATTGAGAAGTGACATAAGACAATTTTAATAAATATGAGACTTACAATATATTTTTCAACTACTGATTGTGTTTTCACACATACAAACAGTGAAGAATAGAAATTATGGAACAAACCTGAATAAAGATTTACTAGCAGTAAAGGTCCATAAATCTTAAAGCACATGTGTTAATGTATATACCTGTATAAAAATATAATTATACATGTTGGACATTTTGAAAAACCACTTAATTGGCAAAATGATTTAATTCTGGCCATTCAAATCTTTAGCTAAAAAGGAATTAATATTGTGCTTATTGGTATAATAATACAATTTTTTACTTTTTCTCTGTAAAGTTGTACAACAGTAATACAAAAATTATTACAAGGGTTAACATTTTCACTGCTTGAACTATTGTAATTTTAGCTGTTGTATTACAGCTCTCATCTGTACCATCTGCATTTATTAATTTCTTTGGACTTCTGTGACTACATTTTAAACAACCCTGACCTTTTTTAAATTACTTGGTTGAGGCTGATTTAGGGGCACAACTTTATTCTTACTCATATGCATGCCTGTAGGAAAATAGGAGAAATCCTCTGCAAAACCAGCATTCTGTTTGGTAGAGAAAAGAACAAAGTATTATGGTTTTGGCATGAATATGCAACTCTTCAGTTATAGGATGGAGAATAATTGGTTAGCAGCTCTTCAAAAAAAGGATTGCAGAGTTATAAACTGTGAGCTGAACTTCAAATTACAGTGTTTGACCTCTGAACAAGATTAAACATGGTCTGAAATTTTCAAAAACACTTCAAGAAAGCACATTATAATGATATATTTCATACACAGAACACAGAACTGAAGTTCAGCACCTACCTGGCAAACATGAAAATTATTTTCGGAGGGTATTAATGGCAATAGTTAACATTTAACAGTTAGTGTGAATATATAGGAATACCCCTAAGTAAAGTAAGACTAAAAGCAAGGTATACTACCAAACTTACAGAGAAAATATATTTTGCTACAAAATGCCTGAAGTTATGTATTGGCTGGCACAGAACTTTAAGGATCAGATCACTGTTGGAGTCCTTACAGGGCATACACCTACCTCCCTAATCAGCCTGCACAGTCTTTGCAAACAAAAGGAACTAAGTAATATCACATAACCTGGGGAAGAGAGTAGCAGAGCACACCAATTTCAGGGATTATACAGAGTGGAAAGTATAATTCAGTTGTCTAGAGAAGATGCAGAGAGGTGCAAATATGAATTTTATGGGCTTATTCTCTAGAATGGTATGTGTCACAATAACCCCATGCAGAACTATAGGCTGGGGGTGTAGTGGCTGCAGGATGACCAGGTGGAAAGGGATCTGGGAGTGCTGGTTGATAGAAAACTTAACATGAGGCAGCAGTGTGCCCAGGTGGCCAGAAAAGCNATGCTTGAAATAAGTATTTCCATTTTTTTTTTCATATTACATGAATAGTTGTATTTAATACATTTTTATGTAAAAAGAAGTCAACAAAGTTTCGAAAAAGATCAGACCTAGACTGACAACCAAATACCACATATTCTCTCTGTATCCAAGTTTGCTCAAACAATGTATTTATTTGCTCAATGTGTTTAAAAATGTATTTTTTCCCAAACAATCATTTATGTCCCATTATCCTAAAGAATAGCAAGTCAAATGGGATGCCACAACACACACTCATAGACACCAACTCCAGCTGCAGTAAGTCAGCACCCACCCCTTTGAAAATATGAGAAGTGCCTGCAAATAGTTATCCAAAAAGTTACATAAAATACTAGTATACATCATAAAAAACTCTACTGAATTCTTGGCAAAACAGTGCCCGTTTCCCACAAAATGCTATAAATAGAAGGAATATTGGAAAAAACCACAAAAAACTACCCAGAGGGTCTTTTAAAATGCCTCATTTTTGTATGAAGCTTTATTTGTTTGAAACAGTAAGATACAAAAGATACCTTACAAAGCTGATTAAACTTCACCATGGGTCACAAATCCAGCTGAAGGAGGGGTTTTTGCCTCCCAGATCAGTTCATGTGAATGCTACTTTGCAATTACTACTCTGGAAATGGTCTAGCAATACCTGAGAGTCAAAGAGCCCTGCAGCAAGAATGGAAACAATAATATCCTCTCCAAGCAGACCCAAGGATCGTTTGGTGAGGTGCCAGTTCTCTGGTGGAAAGTACCCACATTTTTCTGGATTGGCCTGCATCTCCAACCCCTTCTCTCTTCCTACCTCTGGCTCAGCAAACCACTTTCTCCCCAGTCCTCCCTCTACAATACCACCTGTGCCAACACAACTTTAGAGCCTCCTGGGGCCGTGTTTTGGCTGGGCTCTCAGAAGCTCGGTGTTGAGCCATGGAAAAAGCAGCTTAGGAGCAACCTCTGGGGAGGGACTGCCGTGTTCAGCACTACCAGGTTACTGAGTTTGTACCAAAGGGAAACATTGTCTTCTGCATGGGAACAGCACAGAGTCAGTGCCCTGCTCTCAACCCTCAAGCTCCGTGATCCCTGACTGCTCAAGGCCATTCCTTACCAGATGGCAAGGGATCTATTCATGTCCCTTGATTTCTTCATTTAAAAAGTCTTGTAGAAACCAATGCAACTTCTTCCTTACTACATGCTCTTGCATTCCCTCCTGAATAATGTTGAGGATACTGTATGACTGAATCCTAGAAGAGAGTGGATGCAATTTATGACCTAGAAGAGGAAATAATCTTCACATATTGCTGGCACTAGCCTGGAAAGAGCATTAAAGAGAGAAGGCTCACTGAACAAGTCGGTGAGAGCACTGGTAGCTACAAATATCTGAAAGAGAAGTGGCAAGCACCAACAGTAATAGTGAACTTGAAGTGCAAGACAAACTACACATGCATTCAAAACGTGATGTGGCTCAGAGAAAAACATCTAGTACAGTTTTATCGCATGCAGACAAAAAAACCAGTACGGGCAAAAAGGAACTAACTCTTGAGTATAGCACTTATTTGGGAACTGTTGTCTTGGAAAAAGTGTGGTCAAAAAGGGAGAAGTTGTAAGTAGTCAACCTGCTACAGGTTTACCTGACACACAATTTCAAATAATTGAATTCAAAGTCTAATACTGGGACCTGCTCCAAAGTTCATATGATGTATGCTTGCTTTCTAGTGCATCTCTGATCTCACTGAGATTGATCATACTGTTAAAGTCAAATGCACATCACTGTGCTATACTAGGACAGGTCCTGAGACATCAACAAAAGACATGGAAGTTTTCAGAAGAATATGTATGAAACTCTTATTGTGACTTCAGGAATTGGTTCCACTCCCTAGGCTTCTTTTTCAATGCCTCCAGCTAAACTAAAAGCAGAAAGCAGACAAATTTTCATCAACTCTTTCAGCACATTATAATTAGAGCCCATTTCATCATCTTAAACATCGAGTCAAATAAATGCTGATTGAGCTACAGCATCAACAACTGTAATGAACTGAAGTTATATAGCAATCCCCACACACTTTGCTTCTAGCTAATGCTGCGTATATTCCTGTGATCAGGGCCAGGGCTGTGACCACAGGGTTCAGACTGACACAACAGCCAGCTCCTGCTGTGTCCCCTGGCTGGGTCACAGAATCACAGAATATTCTGCATAGAAAGAGACTCACCAGGACCAATGAGTCCAAGTTTTAAATGAATGGCCTGTACAGGAGTTGCATTTGTGACATTGGCATTATTAGCACCATTCAATAACAAACACTCACAAGTTTTACTTATTAATATTCTCACATCCACTTCTTTCCCAAGTAAGTCACCCATAAGTCTGTTAAGTGCTGAAAATTAACTAACTCCTCCTTAACTTTTTTTTTACTTGACTCTCTAATAATATTTACTTAGTAACCTATTAAAGGTACATTATTTCCAATTTCCCAACACAATATGAAACCTACAGATACCAAGATCAGAGCTAATAACAATCCCTAACTTTTAAGTCCCTACATATTGTATACTTTTAAAATAAATTTGGACAGAATTCTGTTGCCATTGTGTAGAGAATAATTATTACACTGAGGAACATATTAGTGCAATTGACAGCTTGATAGACTATTTATGTCAAATCTGATCCTTTAAAGGGTTTGTACAACAAATTAGTCCTGAATACTCTGAAAGTTCACATAGAGAACTCCCTCAGGATTTGAGCTATTACTGGTTTTCCCTCTTTTAAATATCTCTACCACACTGTGCATCTATGTCGCGAACAAAACAAAACCATATGAGTGGAGAACAACAACAACACCAAAAAAAAGTGAAAGGTGGAATTTGGTGGCCACTACAGACCTGTAAGTCTGACTGCTGTTGTAGGCAAACACATGAAAGCAGATAGAAAATAGCATAAAATACAGCTGGGCTTGATCAAAACTTGGACATGACTTTTAATCTTTCTCTCAGAACTGATTTTCTTGACTTTGGAAATGCAGCAGAATTAAAACATGTCCCCAAGACATCTGATGTACTGGCATATAGGAGTTTGGTATTTTAAACTGGGAAAGATGTGGATTAGCAACATTAGAAGGCAGGTAAGGAGCTGGAAAAGCGCATACTGCAGTATGCAGCGCAGAAAGGGAAAACTGAGAGAACTCAATAACATAAAGAAAATTAGAGAGGCTATAAGAACCTTGAGAACTGGAATAAAAGTAGTAAGAATAATATTTAGCGGTCCAAAGCAGAAGAATCTCCACTTGGCAGGTGATAAGTATTTCTGCTGTAAGGAGATTTAGTTGCGTCTGCCACTACGCTGTGAGCCATGGGATTTGCTTGGAGCATCCCATCATCTGCTGATTTCTTCTGGCCTATGCACCTAGATTTTTACAAGGTGGAATGGCTTTAAACAAAAAGAGGCTAGACTTAGTTTAGATATTACTAAGAACTTCTCTACTGTGAGGGTGATGAGACACTGGAACAGGTTGCCCACAGAAGCCATGGGTGACCCATCCCAGGATGAATGGGACTTGAAACAACCTGGTGTTTCTGTCTGTGGCAGGAGAGTTGGAATGAGATGACCTTTAAGGTCCCTTCCAACTCGAACCATTCTATGGGTCTATGATTTCCACACCAAAGAAACAAGTAGAGGGCACTGGACGTGTGAAAGGATTCATATTTGGGTGTCTCTGGACATTAAAATAGAAAGTTGAGAAGCACGTTGCCTCCCTTTGTATTCCCATACGCCGAATGGCATTGAGCTGCCAGCATGAATGACCACATGTGCCACAGCTACAATATGAACATGAATTTTCTCATCAATCTGCTTCAGAACCAGTTATTGCCTTCACAGCAATTTGCACATGCAACTCTAGCTTCAATTAACAGATGTTAAAGTCTATTGATGCAGAGATCAAAGTTAATTGGAAACATCCTGGATTTTCTATGGTGCATTGTAAGGAATGGTCTTAGTACAGGTTCCAAAAATCTGCTGCAGCAATCCACCAGGGCACTGCACTCCAGGGAGACTCTGTTGGGCTTCAGCCCTTTTCTTGTTGCAACTTGCTTACTAGGGTTCCCATGTATTTCAATGGACTGTCACGGACCAGCTCTAGCACTGAGCTCCAATATTCAGGAGTCTCTAAGTGGCTGTTGCAGGAGCAGGAGCATTTGCTTCTACATTTTCTACATATGCGTATGTACATATGTACATATATATATGTACATTTTCTACATACGCATTGGTATATAGCTGTGAGGTGTTGTGCAAGTATTATTGGCATATGTGTTTGGCTATGCAGATGTAGAAATTTTACGGAATTCATCTAAACATAGACAGTTCTAAGAGTTTGCCGAGTCCTAGAGCAGCTGCACAGATTAGTGCAGTGCAAGCCGTGATGGGAACAAGACCTTTCCTTTCCATCCACTGATAGAACAACTATGCCTTCAGTTAATATAGGGTTACCTAAATATAACAAGAAAAAAAACCCACATAAACTAAGAGAAAATACAAGACTGCATAGAATTTCCTCATCTTTTTTCTTCCCAAGCTCATATCTGATAGGTATCCACACATTGGCCACACACCAGAATGGGCTACATCGTAAAAGACATGCATACTTTACATACATTGCATTGCTACATATGGAAAAAAAGTTTCATTTTCTGACTACCAGACTTCAGAAAAAACATTTTCATTTTCCTAGAAGGTCATGATTATGGACTTTCAGAAGAAAAGTTATTTTGTTTCTTAACATGGGGAACAAAAAACCTTAACATGTCTCTGAATTGCTGTGACAAGGGAGGAGGGGGACAAAAGCACATAAAGTCACTGCCTCCAGTTCAAATATTTTTATTTCTTCATTTCAGTTTCATTTTTTGTTTTGTTGTTGGTTTAGGTAGTAGAGAGATCAATTTAAATTCACAACTACATTTTTCCCCAAAAGTATTCTAATGCATCATTTTGACAAGGTTGGAAATTTTCCAAAACATTTTTTGAATAAGAAATCAAATCTGAAGATTTCACGGAAGTTACTCTGGTTTTGACAAACCAGAGCTTGTCTGTCCCCAAGAGAAGAGACTCTCACAAGTTGCCCCAGAGTTTGTCATCCCCAAGTAGAAGCAGTTTGTTGAAGAAATTCCAGCCCACATTACCAATTATGCAAGTCCTGTACTTTTGCAATACCCATCTCAGCAGACTGCATCTAGGTGGAGAATAACTAGTGACATGCCATCTTGACTTAACAAGTTTGTCTCCATAGGAAACTATACATAAAACTACACATGTAAACATCCCTTCAGTCTATTAATAATATCTGAAATGTTTCATTGGATGTCATCTTTTTGCCTGAAACCTTCTTCTAAAACCAAAATGGAATTACTGAATAAAACACATCCAATTACAATTATTTTTTCTCTCCTAATCCATCTCTCCACAATTAAGCTAACACTTGCCTACCAAAGTTAGCCTTGGGCTCTGTTGTGCAGTCACTTCATCTGTGTTTCAACATGTTGGGGACTTTTTAAAACTGCAAAAATATATTGAGCATAGAACAAGTTACTAGGGTTACTGTTTCTTGACTATTGTTGATATGAAAAGAAGATATATTTGTCAGATATTCATTATGGTAAAACTATTCAAAGTAAGAGAGAGAAGAAGCTGTGGATGAACCTATCTAATCCTTCCCCTATATAAGAGATTTTATTACTGGTGTTCAGTGCTGAAATTCCCTTAGTGGCATACAGGTAGTTAATAATTCCAAACAAAGTACAAAGGAAAGGTGAGTTGAGCATGCCATAAATAATTGCTAATAGGACTCTTTGCTCAGAAAAGTAATATGTCAAAAAATCTAATTGATGGTCAGCACCAGAAAGGCTTTTTCAAAAGTTAGAACTACAGAAGAACTTTTGGGTGTCCATGGCATCCTCATTATTTCTCCACGTTACCTTTTTTTCCCTACAGTCCTTTCTCTTGTATCTTTTAATTCCTCTTCAACCTCTTACTCATTCCTAGTCTTCTACCTATTATGTATCATTCTTTCACCTGACTTCCTAGATAGACCCTTTCTTTTTGTTCATTATGTATTACTTTTCCATGTGCTCTATCATGATTTTTTTCTGTAAAAAAATAAACCATTTCAGTCACAATTAACTGAAATCAGTGTAAGACAAGTCAAGTAACCTGCCAAGGTGGATCTTAATATATGATTAGAAACATAAAGCGAAGTCATGTGTAGGAATAACCATTCAACAATAAAAAAAAGTCATTAATAGGAACCAGCTAGTTCTGCTACAGCTTTGCTCTTTGACATTTAGATTTCACTAAATGGTGCATATTGGAAAAGACACATGGGCTCACCAATAGCTTAGAAGTAGGAGCCAGACCTTGGAATTCTGCCAGTGGGATTTTGAAACTAAAAGCAGCAACAGGCAGAAACCAAGAATTTCTACTCCTTTGCTCTCAATGGGCAAAAGCATTCCTTCCTTGTTTACTTTTTCCATCCAGGAAAACAAATAAAAAAACAAAGCCACCCCTAACCAAAAACCCAGTCACAAAGTCCTGCAGCTGACCTTCAGGTGCTATTCGCAATGTAGGAGGAAGCTGGAGGTCAGAGGAAGAGAAGCAGTAATGTTCGTGTGCCTTTTTGTCAGCACTCACCTATGTTGACCTCACTGTTAGCACAGTAATGCCTATTTCTTCTTCATGACGTGCAAGATATCTGGAGTTCTTTGAAACTAAGAGATAAGTCTCTTGTACCTCAAGGGCCTTACACTATTAATTGTATCTACCTGTATTTAAACATTTGAACTTCTTTTTCATCCAAAGGGGTAACAACAAAATGTCTTGAATCCTGACCTAAAGGAGAGAACTACTTCCTGAAACAGTACTACCTATTTTGGGCAGTACCTACCTCTTCCTGGCAAGAGTTTCTTCTCTATAACCATTTCAGTGCCCCGACATCAAATATTTCTGGGCAGGGAGAATGAGATCACTGAGGAAAAATGATTCCAAAAAGCAAGAAGTAGCAAAAATAATAATAATTTTAAAATCACAGTTTTTAATAAACACGTATTAAAATGTCATGTTTCTGTTTGTTTTGAACAATAGGTCTGACCAATTTCAGATTCTGAAAGTGGAGAATGAGAACAAGAAATTTTTCAAGATGACATAAGAATCTGTCAGGTTTATGTATGATTTCCCTCCTCTAGAGACTAACATGTGGAACATCCTTTTTCTGCAACTACCCCTCTCACAGCCAAGCTCTGCAGCATGTTACTTTCCCTCTGGGCTTGTTATTTATTTATCCCTTCTCAGAGGCAGAAATTACTTGGTCATCCCTGAATGCAGGACAGTAGGCACATGTAGACGTAAGAACTATGCTGCTTCTGACAGGAAAATATTCCCAGACTGCTTAATTAGTCTCACAGTCCTCTCTAACAGAGATGAATGCAGCCAATACACTAAAATCACAGTGACTCTTCAAATAGTTCTCATCTGACCGGAATTATTCTGAAAGACACACTTCCAACTTGGAGTAACAAATGACAACCCCAAAGATGAGAGACAGGAGAATTTCACTCAAGACTAGAACCCGTTCCATCATTCAGAAGCAGTTTTTCTGATACTGCAAATGTTTCAGGCTTTTAATATTAAATAACGCTTTTTAAAATAAAGAACCCCCTCTTTATACAGTAGCTTCCATGAACCTTGAGCGAGAAGCTTTCTATAAGAATCAGCCAAGCTTACAAACCTTACTGTCAGGAGAGTAATGCAAGATTGTCTCAGATTTGCAGAGTCAGTTCCTGTCACACAAGGAAGTCTAGCAAGGATGAGCCTTTGCTTTTCCCTGTCTGCAAATTTCACCAGGACATTCATCAAGGCTGGTTTCATTTTCTTAACAATATGGAGCTGTTATACCAGAGGAAAAACACTTCTTCCATTGAGATGTTTACACGTATTTTACTTTATTTTAATTACAAACCAAGGGAAGAGTACTGAAAAGAATGTGATGACACCCAAACCTGAAACAAAAAAATTCTGCAGAAACCACCCATCTCTATTTTAAAGTGAAAAAAATATTCATCTCCACTTTTCATTTCTCTGTGCCTCCTCTTAAATGCTGGAATATCAATAAGATTAGGTAAAACTGATTTTTTAAAAAAAACAAAACCAAATCACCCCACTTTGTATTCACAGTTTAACCACACTTCAACCTTAAAGCCCTTATGTTTTTTAGACTGTACCTATCACATAGGCTAATAACTAATCTCCAGAGGAATGGAACAATGGCTCCTTTTATTTTTAACATGGTTTAGAACCACTTTCATCTGAGAGGCAATTGTGGGGAATTAATTTTTCAGAGACTCATCCATAGGAGTGCAGTCTGAAGAAGAGGCTGGTTCTGCTTTTCTGTCTAGTCCTTCCATACAATGCTAGAGGACTACGTGGCTATGGAGGACAAACCACACACTCCTAGAAGTTAATTCACCGCTGGACATCTCAGACACAAAGGCTACATAAAAAATAATGTTAAATGCAGCTCGGCTGCAATATGACCACGTACTCAATTATCGCAAAATTCAGAGGACACTCCACACACGTGCTGCTGGAGATATTAACTAAATGTAACATGCTGAACTGCAAGTTTAAATCGGGATATCTGAGAAGTCTGGACAGCTCTTCCATTTCGGCTACACAGCATGTTTCAAGAGCAGAGAGCTGAGTTGGTTTTATCTTTTGTGATCTGCTCCCAGACAGAAGCTACATAGTAGCCTGATCCAATGCTGGTTACAGGAAGCGGCCCTATGGAGAAGAATTTCAGAAGTGCTCATCAGATACTTCTAGCAACTACTTGCAACTGTGTTGCACATGGCCCAACTCATCATTTCAGTTAAGCAACCTTGCAGCTGCAAGCAGGGAATAGACCCTGGTTGGGTTTCGGACAATTGGAATTTGTACTGCATCTGGCTCCAGACAATACCAGGATTTGATTCAACATCTCTTATAAGTAGCATATGCACACACCGTAAGTGGCAAGAAACCAAGTCATAGGTCATATTAGTCAGGGGGGTTTGTTTGGTTTTGGTTTTTTTTAGAAAGCTCACCTGACGGGTGCTACTTTTCCCGATGAAATTACACCTTGCAGGTGTGTTGACTTTGCTAGAAAGCAGGATCAGATGGAAACGAAATTTAGCAGCAAACCGTGGAACCGTTATTCACTGTCTGATAGCAAGGAATAGGCATAGCTGTCTCTGGAAGTGCACAGCTAGCCACACAATTATTCTACAATTGTTTCTTAACACAAAGGATAAAGCCTTTTACCTCCTTTCTGCCTTTTCCCATGGCCAACACTACTATTCCGTAATAACTGATCTCTGAGTAACAAAGTAAACAACATTACAAAATCATTTCTGAAGCCAAATATCTGATAAAGATGATTAATACCTCATGAAATACCCAAGTCATATTTGCAATAATTGCAATATTTGAGAGGGATAAGAGGAGAGAATTATAGGATTTGCTGTAAGGCTGAATTATCTACAGGAAGTTCATATGAATGTCACACTACCACTTAACTCGCTGGTACCTGCCAGGCATACTTGTTAATAGCTAGCTTATTTGTTTCCTGGATTTTAGAATTAGAACAGTTAGAGTTTTGTGATAGACTTTCTAAAGCTATCTTCAAAAATACCTTCATTCTTGAGAGGAACTGTACGACTCTAGAAACTATTGCACAAAGACGTATAGCAATCTCTCCATGATGAACAGAATTTTGGGGTATTCTTGAATGACTGCTCGAGTCAAAATGTCACAATGTTTGTTCAAGACAAAGTTTGCCAGCAAGTACAATGTTCTTCTAAAGAAAAATGATGCTTTTCTTATTCTGAATAAGTTATGTGGGTATGTTCTTTAGTTTCCCAGCAGGACAAAAATCTAAATGTTTGGCACGTGCACTGGAAGAAAGAACACTGAAAGATACCATCTCAAAGGGCTTCAATAATTTTAAATCATGTAGTCCATAGACTGAAGGGAATTATGGACAACTGTCTTTTGTATGATATGATAAAGAAGCTCTTCTGTTTATAATCATAGACTGTCTCAGTAGCTAGCTAATGCTTAATATAATAACATTTGACAAAATAAGAATATGAAAGAAAAAAATACTATTATTGTCAGCCATCTATTCCAGAGTTCTCATATTTATTCAAACAAAATTATCTATTACCTCATTTTGTTAATAATGACTGAACACTTTGTAAGGATTGTTATAAGCTAAATTCACAATTGGAGTTGTTCTGACTGGACATAACTGTTTTGTTTTGCTTTCACAATGCCTTAAGGTTCTCTCTTACACTCAGTCATTTCCCTGGTGCTAATGAAAAGCCTTGCTGCAAATACTCCAACTTAATTATTATTCTATGACCACTCCCATACCCCCCAGCCCCAAATTGCACCAACATGAACGCCAGTGGCAAAATGAACAGAAAGAAGGAATGAAAAAGGTCAAAGAAATTTTTTGAAATTTAAATAAGTATTCCTGTAAAACTCTACCCACTTCTGAAACTTCTGAGTCACAGAAGCAGAGAATATTCTGAGTTGGAAGAGACCCACAAGGATCATCAAGTCCAACTCTTAAGTGAATGGCCCATATAAGACTTGGAAACACCCACCTTGGCATTATTAGCACCAGGCTCTAACAAACTGAGCTAATCTCAAGGTCAAAGTCCTTACGGACCCTGAAATTTTCTGTACTCCTGCAAACACAGGGACAAGGAAGAAATATCCAGAAAGGGGAAGCTAGAAATGAGGAATATCCCTCTCCAGTCATTTGCACGTATCATGTGAAACTCCAGGCTCCCTGAGACAGTTACAGAGTAATGGGGGAGGAATGTGGGCAGACTTTTCCCTCCATTTTTAGTGCAAGCAAGTACAAACAGGGAAATGCCTTGCAGGTCTAACCCAGCACAGATGGGTGTGCAGGGGATATGGCTGACCCACCACACATTGTTTTGCACAGGTCAGTCCTTTATAGCAGGCTATGCAATATCCAGTTGCTTGCGGCTATCACCAAAGACCCTGGTAGTTTAGCACATTCAGACTTTTATTCAGACTTTTTTTACCCATCTCAAGACTCAGTAAGTAGCGGAGACCCCCTTACTTAAGCACACCTTACTCCAGGGGCTGAACACAGAGGACAGAACACAGCTGTTGGTGTTTCTCTTCCCAGTCACTGCCACCCACAAGCACTGTGGTGGGAGACACCAAGAAAATTGGCATGACCCTCATCTGCTACTCGGGGATTCCCCTCATTGATTCTTCAGAATACCCTTGGATAAACTCCCCTTCATCTTTTGTTAGCAAAGAGGGAAGCTGGTCTGAAGCCAGCTTAGTCACGATCACTGGTGCAATTGCACGATGCTTGTTGAGTCAAAGAGGACCCTTTGTTACCCACACCCAATCCGATATTGCACTACCCTGATCTATAGCAACATACATTTTTGAAGTACTTTCAAGAGTGATGATTTTGCTAACAAGCACTAAGACAGAGGAACATTAAAAAGCAAGCCAGCACAAAAACCTGCAGTAAATGAAGGACTTTGGAAACGACAATATTTCTTTTATTTACAAGGAACAAATAAACTCCAGCCTTCCAAATGAATAATCATGTGTAGAAAACACAGTGTTTTTGTTAAATACAAAGACATAATTTGCAATTAACTAAGGAACAAGAACTATTTCCTCTAGAGTCAATCTACTGAGGTTTTAAAAACTGATGTATTCTGATCTCACTTGTTTCCCTATGGGCGAAGAAGCCAATCTTGAGCTTTCCTGTTGCAGATCAAAGTGATGGCTACAAATGTTAGTAAAACAAAGTCTCCCTCAGTGTCAGGCAAAACAGGATAAAAAGCAAACAAGCAAAAACTTCTACACAAGGATATAGGAAGAAATGAGAGAGTACTTCTGCCATGCCAAGAAAGCTGAATATCTACTACATCTTGGATTTCAATAAATACAGCATTATTATGATAGGAGACTGGTTACTATATATATGTCAACTCTCTGGGGAATCCAATTTTTATTTTCCTTCCTGTTCAAGGACAGTTGTTCATATATTTATTTGCATTGCCATAACCTGGAGATGCAGGCTGTGATCAGACGTCCATTGTGTAAGGTGCTGTACACACAGTTTATCAAAACAGCCACCACTTCAGAGACCCTCCAGTCTAAACAGGGAAATTCTAGAAGTCCCAAGGGAAAGCAAATGCTTGCAAGGCTTCCATGGGAGAACCAGAAAGTCTTTAGAAAAGCATCTTTGGGTAGCATTTCAGACTAAATGTAGATCTTGAGGTTCTTATTTCATCGATACATTTCCTTGGGTTTGTGTCAGTAGGAGTCTTCCCTGTATTTTCTCAGTAAATAGATCAAAACAGTTGCTTGAGTCAAAACTGAAGCTTGAGTCTATAGAAAACCTACTCAGAGTACCTCCCTATGAGAGAATTTGTTGTTTAATTAATCCTCACAATTCCTTCTCAAAAGTCAGGTGCCAAAAATTCCTTCTTTATTCCTCATCTGCAAACATTACAAACGAACTCTCATCACTAGTTGTTCCATCTTTCTTGAACATTAAGAGAAATTAGAAAATGGGGGAAACTTGTTCATGTGTGACTGTCACATGGGAGAGAGAGCAAAAGAAATTCAGAAGGCAAGACCACCAGGGTATTTTCAAAATTAAGGCCTGAAACATCTTGAAAAGGACACTTTGAATAACCTTTTCAAAGAAAATGGTGCCCAGACTTGTTTATGTAATTGAAATCAGCAAAAGAAGAGCAATGGATGTGTTCCTATATGTATTGTCTTACATGTATTCAGAGAAAAAAATTACTAAATATAAGGCACAATGAAATGTCACCCTCTAAACAGAAATATGCACTGAAAAGAGGAGTGTGGACATTTGAAGCAGAAATTAAATAAATGGAGATGCTTTACTGGGAATGCCACTGCTTGAGGACATATTCCTTTTTCTCTGTTCTAGAAAATAAAAGGACCAAGTGGGGAACACAAAAAGTCAAGGTTAATGCCAAGATGATGATTACCTTCATGTTCAAACAGAATCATGAGCACCTTGAAGCTGCTTGTCTTTAAACCTCTTCTTTTTTTATTTAGCAAGGGTGACAACTCTTTGGTCTCATAAGGGACTTTAGAATTCTCTATGAGCCTGTAAGTAAAGATATTGATGGAATGAAAATACCTTTACTCCTGAACTGTGTAGTTGGAAGAGTTTAATCACTTAAAAGTTATTTCTGCTAAAGATGCTGCAGATATGCATTACATTTCTGCCTTACAAACTGTCAAGAAATGGAGATTTTTTAAGGAGTATTTCTTTTGCTGGATGTGCTGGAGGACAAAGTGAGGATGAAGAGGGAGTGAAAAAGCAGTATGTTGGCACTGGTTATTCAGACCAAGCTGCATCCTCTTAGTCTTCCAATGCAGACATATTTAAAACACATTTATATTTCTATAGAAATACTGCTGCTAGATGAGTGGACAAAACTCTGACATGGAAATTCACTAAATTATTGCAATCTAAGGGAGAATGAATTGTTAAAGAATTCACAAGCAGTAATTAACTGATAGAAGATGTAAATATTGGCCATTTTACCACTTATATAGTTAGCTTTTGATCTTATATTTCAACAGCTGAACATAGTAATAATACTTCATTGAAGTCATATTGAAAGTGTTGTTTTTCTTCCAAATGAATAATGGCACTACTTTGGCACTGCTAGCTGTTAATAGAATCATGAATAATTTCTTTTTTGTACACCATCTTCTGAGTAGCAAAAAATGTTAATCCCTGATAGAGCAGGAGGAACTAATTTTGTAAAAAGCAGAACATGCCTGATTTAGTAAAGGGATTTCTCTTCTGCAGCTTTCACATCTCCTGTTCACCTTCCTGTCAGTCATTGAAATGAATCAACCTTTTAGTGGAAGCAATATCATCTAATCATGGTGAGGAAGAACCCCAGTATACAAAAAGCTAGTTCAGAAATACAGCAGCCCAACACATTGTGTTGCACACATGAGATTCTAAATTCTTTGCTTAACAAATGGCCTTATAAAGTACATAGAAGTGAAGAGCAAGGGGAGATGACATCCCAGAAGTATTTGAAAGAAACTACAACTCAAGAACTCAGTAGTAGGCAGGCTGACATTTCAATCTGGCCAACTTTATCTGGTAGCCTTCTATTTCAAAGAGAGAAGATTTAAGAGTTATTGGGCAAAACCTGGTAAGAATTGTCATCTAGATATTTTTATGAATTTTGCTGACAACCTAGGCAGTAATAGTTTTACCTAACATGGATGCAATACTTCTCCAATCCAGCTGCTGAGCCCTCATGTGACTAAAGTCATTCTTACACCAGAGGATTTCTGATTTCTGTAAATTTTTATTGCTTTTGGTTGGGGTTTTGTTTTTAGCTTGACTTTTGATTAGTAATTTGAGCCTAAATACTATGCTGAGCACTAAATCCATTTCCATTCAAGTGGAGCTAGAGGTTTCTCTACAGATTTGATCCAGAGCAATAAATTAATGACGTTATAAAAATCACTTCAAAAACAACTGACTTTTAGCAAAGCACTGATGAGATGAAAGCATGGAATTTCTCGGTTTAACTCTCTGTTACATCATCACTCTACATATGACCATGTTATTTCTCTATAGCATTGACTAGATCTACTGTAAGATCTATTCAGTAGATAAAGAGTTTCCAATGTTTTGGACCAGCTATTTTAATCTAGGAAATTCTTTTTTTGTAGTGAAATTTTAAGGCTTTAAGACACGTGCAGCCTTTGTTATGACTCATACAGGAATAAACTTCAACTCTAAATTCACTAGATTAAAACTTTTAGTGCCAAGGACCACAATGAAGAGAGATACTTATTCAATATGCTTTCCACTATAGTCAAAGACCAAAGTCATGGTTTATGGTTGTTTTTTATGTAATGGACATCAAAAGAAAGATGCAAAAGGATTCCATTTTAAGACAGGATTAAAATGAGCTATTTAATATACTAAAAGCAAGTGTGTACTGTATTGCAAGTCCATAATGTTCCATAATGTCAAGTGCTGCCTCTGCCATTAAGGAAATTGAATGGATTGAGTTTCAGAAATAACCTGTGAGCTATTGAGAAGTGATTTCTGCAGCTCCTCAAGACAACCTATCTATTACTGCTGGATGAAGGCAAGGTCAGTGTGAAATCCTCCCTTGGTTGCCTGTTCGATGAGTGGGACCTCAAGGCTTCCATTCTAAGTAAGATGTTCTTATGAGCATGAAGCTCTGCACTTCCTTCAGCTTCACACAAAGACCACGTAATACCATGACTGCACATTCCCTGAATACCCACAAGTCAGGCTGACTGGAAAACCAGCCTAAGTTTATTCAAAATATGCATGAATCTTGCTGACAAGTTAAGACTGCTCACAGCTTTTAGTCTGTATGGAAATAAAGTATTATCTGCTCAGCTACAGATGGTGGCAAATGTTTCCCACCTGCACATTTCTGGCACGTTTTTTTCCTGTTCTGGTATTTCTTAGCCTATTATGTGGTAATTGATTACCACCACCAGGGAGATAAAGAAGCTCTTTCCTGGCAAGTACAGGAGAAGTGCAGGAATAATTAACTACTGATTTAGCATGCAAATAAAAGATACTATTTTACAGATGAATTTTTTTCATAGCATTATATAATTGTACAAAGATTTAATCTCTGATTCAGGAAATCTCACTACCACAGATCATAGGAGGCTGGAAGAGCATCACTGCTCCTTGCCCTTTCCAAACACTTTTTCCTTAGACAACTATATTTAAAAATTTTGGAGACAGAATTCAAGACTAGAAGAAGATTTGGTCTGTCATGACACAACCATTTCTTTGTGTAAGAGAGCACAACTTCAGAAAGACATTTTTACACTAGTTACTTTTTTTTCTCCAAATATTAGTCCTGTAGTTTACTCTTGCATTAGGTGCACAATGTGAAACTAGATTTAGAGTTAGAGGAAATGTTACTGAACAGGACGCTTGATCCCACCAAATCATACACAGCCAAGTTCTTGATTCTGGTAATGGCTGAATTCAGCTCTAGGAAAAAAATGACAGCATAGATACTGCGACAAAAAAACCCCACCATTTTAGATTCTCATTATGAAGCAAAAAATAAAGGAATCTGAAACAGCACATGTGGGAAAGAAAACTTTAAAAAAAAATGTTTATTTACCTCCTCCACGTAAAATTTCCAGGCATTTTATAATACCAATCCACCAAGAAATTAAGATGCTTGTTATTCAGTGTTTTCAACTGCTGGAAAAACAAGTGTTTGACAGGAGTCAGGTCTTCAAAGACATATCCAGTTTGTCCACTGGGTCAACTTCGTCAGTTGTCACTGTTACTTCTCCTACTAGCTTGGAGTCTGCATTTTTCTGCAGGTACCTGCAATCTCTAACAGTTCACACCAGCAACTCTTTGTCTTACACCTAGTAGAGGGGGGGGAAATAAGTGCTGAAGGACTGGGAAAATACTTCTCCCGTTTCAAGAGAAAGAATACTTTTTTGCTTTCCACGAGGGTTGTTCAAATGGATAGGCACACACAAATCTACAGACACAAAGGCAGTAGTTTTGACTCAGTTCTCTAAGAAATACAGAAGCAGGAGAAATCTGTGCTCAAAGATAGGCTGAAACAGGCTAAATTAAGCTGAGAGCATTGAATGATCAGGCCATCAGAGAAGAGGTGACACAAGGTTTACGTAACCCAGCTCTAGTGTCAGCAGGCACAACAACCAGGAAACAAGGACGTGGGAGGAGACAAGGAACAAAAGCAAAGAAAAGGAAAAAAAAAGGCTTTGCTAGCTGATCTGGTTGATTGATGTGATTAATTGCCACCCACACAGGTAGGTGTTGCTACTGTTTATTTAGCATTCTGCCAGAAACAAATGTTTGTGACTCTTGGTTGCTTCACAGACTTTGTCTACCTGGAAGTCAAAACCAGTTGTATAAAATGCATCATCACTGACTAAACAAGACAACAGGAGTGTAAGATAAACAATCCTAAACAGCAGGATGGCCAGGACACTGAATGCTCTCCCCGCCTGCCAGGGAGCCACAAACAGTGGGATCCAGTGCTCCTTCTCTCCTGCTATGCCTCCTTCTTTAGAAAGATGTTAGCATAGCTCTAAGAGACTCATAGCTATGTATACTCCAGGACCGGTGTTTGGCTGAAGATTTAAAAGTATCTAATTCACGTGCTATTATGGCTGGCAAAGACAAAATAGGGAGGGAGGGCAAAGGGGAAAAAATTATGTATCAGGACTAGTCTACTGAGGAAGGAAACCAAAATTCATATAGAACATACAGGTATTGCAAAAGATGTTTGGAGCAGGAACTACTTTAATTTTGATTTTTTCTTCGGTACTTACATATCCTGCCTGGACTGAATTTAAAAGAAACTCCTGCATTTACAAAGAACAGATAAAATGGAAGAGTACAAAATATTCTAACTTAGAATAAACATATGCATTTTCATCCCACAGACAGAGATTTTGAAAAATCTTTTCCACCTTTAGTCCTGTTTAAGAAGTATGTTTTGAAGATATCTGTGCAAGAGTTCTAAGGTTGAATTACTGTTCTCTTTTAACCACTGGCATATGTGAGGGTAAGTTACCTTTCCTCTGTCAATTAGAGTAGCTAGCAATTCAAGTATAATTAATCTTTCTAGCCATCTGATTTATTCTCACCAATTTCCACATATCAAACATAGCAATACTACGACCAAGGAAACAACAACAGTTAGAGCCATGTTAAACATTTTTCTAAGGTTTCATTTTCAGTCTAGCTAAAAACCTTTTCTCATCATGCCAGGACTTCCATCTTCTCACTATCTCTGTGAACACATCTCCTTTAGTAATACACACAGCTCCATGTCTGTTCTCAAAAGCAACACTCAGTCGTCTAGTGCAAAAGAAAATTCTAGACTACAGGAAGGCATATTGTCAGTCAATAGTCAATGCCCCAGAAGAGAAGAGACATAGGAGAAAAACAGGCAATTTGATCAGAAGATCTGTTAAAAATGAACAAGCATGGAGGGAGCTTGAAGTACTCTGCATCATGCTGCTTCAGTGCTTTATTTTGGCTGGGGAACATACTGAGTGTGGCTTTCCTAGCTGTAAATAGGTGTTTATTGTTTTCACTTTTGGTAAGAAGCCAAATAATTGCCAAACAGGGTCATCACAAAATTGTTAGTGTGCATAGCAAAGAGAAAACACTCTACTTACATGTTCATTTTGTCAGAAAAAAATTTATTATGCAAGAACTTCCAGCAAGGATGGGATGAGGGTTATTTCCTTGTTCACAGGGCAATCAAGATGCAAACCTTCCTGTTAAGCTAGGCTTGAGCTGATGGTGAAAATGGGTGAGGAGTTACAGAAGACTGATGCGCAACACCCAGAATAGGCATTAGAGAATGTTTTAAATACTACAGGACAACTCCTGTTATATAATTACACCACCTCCTGATATGAGTTCCAACATATACAGTCAGATGCTGAGATTTTTCTTTTTGCTATCAGTGACATTTGCAGAGGACATGAAGAAAACTGCATTGTGACAGATGAGTGAAGACAAAGCTGTACAGTACCAGAAAGGATAAATCTGCACTAGCACTGAGCAGCAACAAGAGATTTGAGATACATTGCATGCCTATTTCCACCTATTAGGATTGCAGCATTCTTTCAGTATGTAATTAGTGCTGCCTACCTGTCTTAGCCAATATCCCTCTCCCTAATACGTGACATTAAAACTAATCACCCATATATTGTACATGACACATTTCCAGTCCAGGGATATTCACTGCCTAGCCACTGAATCCTTCATACCAGATGAAATGACTGTCAGCAGAACAGTTCTCTGTAAGAATACTCACAGCACCTCCAAGCCTAACAAACCCCGTTTGGACAGGGGTTTCCAGGCTGCCATTGCCGTCCAGCTGAACAAGCTGAGGTACGGCTATGTGCAGCCTGCCAAGACATATCATGCCTGGGGCTTCTGAGACTGGTCATTGCATGTGTACAGTACGGTAAAAGATGATGAGCAGCTGATGTGTGGCTGACCTTTTTTAATATTGCTTAAATCCTTAATCACTTGCTTTGCCTGGCCACAGCAAAGCTAACCATAAGCACCAGAGACAATGGCTACTGAGCATAAGAGCTCTGGGCTACTTGTGTAAATAGATCTCCAGAAGGTTTGCAAAGGCCAGTTAATATTGTGGTCTACCAGCTGGTTGTGGTTTAAACCTAGTAGTCAGCTCAGCCCCACACAGCTACAGCAAAATGGGGAAGAGCATTGGGAGGGTAAAAGTACAAAAACTTGTAGGCTGAGATATAGTTGACTTACTAGGTAAAGAAAAAGCTGTGTCCACAAGCAAAGCAAAATAGGGAATTAATTCACTATTTCCCATCAGCCATCTCCAGGAGAGCAGGGTTCCATCATACGTAGCAGTTACTTGAGAAGAGAAAGCAAACGTCATAGCTCAAAATGTCCTCCCCGACTTCTCCCTTTCATGCGGCTTTTATTGTTGTGCACGGTGCCATATGGTATTGGGATATTCCCACAGCTAGTTGCGGTCAGTGTTCCTGGCTGTGTCCTCTCACACCATCCCCATTGGTGGGACAATGTGCAAGCAGAAAAGGCCTTAACATTGTGTAAGCAATTCTCAGCAATAACTAAAATACATATCCTCGTATCAACACTTTTCATCACAAATCCAAAACAGAATACCATGCAAGCTACTACGAAAAAAATAACTCTATCCCAGACAAAACCAGTAGAGAGTTGCAGACGAAAATTCAGAAAGACCGTACAGTTTGCCATTATGAATAGATAAATCCATGGCTACATCAAACCCAGATGTGACTCTTCTACTCTAATGTTGTACATATCCCACAAAAGATAAACACCTCTTACATCTATATACATCCACTTTTGTTCCTAGGCAGGCTTTCATTTCCTAAGACCACCATGCCTACACAAGGCTACACCTGCCCTATTAAACTCCCTGATAGGCACAAACTCGTTCCTTCAGCTTCACTGAACTGCTGATTTGACAGCATGCCCTGGTTGAGACAAATCTGCTTTAGATTTTGTATTCAGGCATGACCCCCAAACGCTGATGAACGAAGCCTTTCCACCAAGGCAACATCTAATCCCTGTGAATGCCGATGAAAGGAAGAACTAGCACAGTAAGTGCTTGTTCGTACTTCATGTAGTGTAATGAAATTAGAATGAGGGATACCCCGCCTGTTGGCCAGGTTTAGCTAGAGATACCCAAACCAAATGGCCTTTTCCTCTCATACATCTCTTTTATGTTTACCACAAGCATATGTTACACATATATTTATGTTTTCTTTACAGTGGTAGGTACCATGTCAAAGCTCCGTTCTCACCATGTGCACAGCTGAATTTGTATATTACACAAGGCATGCCATCCAAGTTTATTTTCAGTTACTTAAGAGGATGTTTCTCCCTGAGGCAGTTTCTGTTTAGCTTGTTTAGATGCCACAAATCCAAACCATTGGAAAAAAAAAATAGTTGAAGTGCTGTGAAACCAGTGCTGTGAAAGACTGCCCCTGGGAGGGAGCAGATGCATTGCAATTTTAAAAATTAAATCTCCTGCAAACAGTTTACCAGTTCCTTTGATGATGAAAATAAATTTCATTAAAGTGACAGCAGTTGATTTCCTGAAACTGAACCAATGTCTTCCTGTAAAACAAGGCCAATAAATAAGTATATATTTAAAGGCAAACAGAATCAATACAGCACTAAGAAAGCATCATAAGTCTCTGCCTCCCCTTCCACACACATTCTTGTGACAGGCCTTCCTTCCTGCAGCAGGCTCACCTTCACTAATATCCTCTTGCCTTTGCTTTTCTCCCAACAGTAGGCCAGAAGGAAGAGATAGTCGCCTCTAGTGCGGTGGGTTACTTGTTCTCATGTACCAAAATAGCAACTTGTACAACTGACACAAAGGAAAGAAAATATCCTTGCATCCTGTCCTGCTGCCAGCTTTCAAAAGCTAATTAAACATCCCCTTCTTTCAAAGAGCAGAGTTCTCCAAGACCATTTCGTTTGAGCTCTGATGTTGTCAAACAAAAGGGGGTTACTTAAGCTTTGATTGACCTTGCCAAGCAATCTAATGGGAGCCCTCCTTAGTGGTGACAGAAATGTTCCATTATCTACTTCCTACTTTCTTGATTGCTTATAGTGCTGGGGAATTTTAATTCTCATGGTCATGAGGGCAAAATCAAACCACTTCAGGCAGATTCATATTTATCCATATTTTCAACAAAAAGAAAAGATTTTCTGTGCAAAACTTGGTGTCAACTTGGTCATGTAAATTTTATCTTCCCCCCACTCTGTTTTATTCACCTGCCATTTCTTTCTTATGCTTAACAAATTGTAATAACTAAGTGCTATAAAAATCTAATCCCAGTCCCAAAGTAGAAAGTCATTATCTCCACATGTCCCATGACCATCTATCCTCTCAGAGATGATAATGGATGGAATTGGCTCTGAAATACCTGCCTGGTTGCCAAGCTCTGTTCGTATCCAGCATCTCATGTATCAGTTGCACCTACTTGCTTCCTATCCTATACACGAGATGCTGAAGAGATGGTGGAAGGAGGGGTTGGCTGGTGCTATGCTGGGTGAGAACTGTTTATACATGAGGAAAATTTCCTTGTTTGTTTGCAATCCACTAGAAACATTCCCCCCCCCACATCCCCCCAAACCACTAGGGAGAAAAATTCAGCTCAAAATTCATTCCACAATTTGTGTTTGTTTACCTTTTCTTTCCATTTTTCCTCCAAACTGAGAAAATGGGAGTCCAAAAACAAATGCTGGATTAAATTCTGTGGGCAGCAAAGCAGTAAACAACCCACTCATTCTAGAGGAGATCTGCTCAATTAAGAACCATTAAATCTATCTCTGCTTTAGTATTTTATTGTTTGCTGAAAAGTCCCTGGAAGACAGCTTTTCAGAAAATCAAACCTTCGCAGCCAATATGAGATGAAAAAGTTATACTTGTGCTGTTCCTGGGCTCACTCAGGCAGGACTCTTTAATCTATAAAGTGGAAACACGACCACTGCTATGGCATCCAACATTCAGCCATTTGCTTTGTCTCAGATAAAAGAGCAGTATACTGCTTTTCAGCTGAAGACAAGCCTACAACCAGCCAGCTAAGGGGCCAGCTGGCTCCAAGCAAAGCTCTGTCTCCTGCATTTTGGTTTTGCCTCAGTGAGATCACTCTCTACACTGCCTTCTCCTCCTTCCAGTTTTTCTCTGCTTAGAGTATGTAAAATAGTTACTGGCAGGAAACCTGTCTCTCAGTTTTCTTCCACTTTCCCCTCAATGTCCACCGTGCAACTATGTTCTGGGGCAATCCAGGAATCTGAAAAAAAAAAAAAAGAATAAAAATCCCCGTGTTTATCCCCTTCCACAGCATGGTCACTACAAAAGCATCCTCTTCATTTCTGTTGCGAAGTGAGAGAAAAGACATGGGGATACCGAAGCTTCTGGGGCAGGACATAATCATACTAAGCGACACAAACTGTCCGAGTCATTTCAACACGAGTGGTGTGGCGGCGATTAGTGAGTGTTTTGTTCCAGCCCAGGTAATAAAGGGAGATGCTTAAGGCAGCAGACTTTCTGCTGCTGCCGACACCAGAGCCTGGGAAAGCCAAACTTGCTGCTGTGGTCAGGAAGAGAGGGTGCAGAACTACCATCATGCAGGGGTATGGAGGAAAGAGCAGCCTTCCTGAAACATCTGTTACTTTCCGCAAATTTCTCATCACACAAAAGGAGTGGCAGCCAGCCTGGATTTTCTTCAGGGCACTTCCCCAGCTTGGTGGCAGGAGCAGGCAAGCATTACCTCTTTTACCTTGGGCCAGCAAGTTTAATTCCCCCAAAAGATGCCTGAACTGTCCAAGCTCAAACACAGGTCAGGGTCACCCCTTAGGAGCTTCAAGAAAATCATAGCAACCATAATTGCCACAACAAATTAAAGCAATGCGTCAAACAGTTGCCATCATTTCTGGAAAGTACCTTTGGATTACGCTTCTAGCAAAACACATCCTCAGTGAAAACACACAAGTTCTGTAGTCATATGGGGTAAAGGTGTATTAGGTGGGTTTTTCATTTGGTTAGTTGGTTGGTTTTTTACACCAGGTGCTGTAAATTTAGAAAGGAAAATAGTGCAATAGTCTAGAAATTACAAAATACATACTTTTATTACCAGTTCAAAGCACATGGTTAAGTAGAAGGCTGTTTCACAAGTTACATGAATGTATCCAAATGCAACACTAATTCTGGAATGATTTATGAAAGCATCACTAATATATTGATGTGGCCCCAAACTAGGCTGTTGTCACTGCTCACATCACTCTGAGGTAACCACCCCAGGCACAATAGAGTAATTTTGTACCAGCACCAGAATGAACAAAGAGCCAATCTCATTCACATTTTATGACAAAGGCAGGAGATTTACTTATTTTCTATTCCTCTAGAAGAAAGCAAGGTCACCTGACTTTTCATTAGGCCTCACGGGCTCTTATTTTCATCCATGATTGTGTGTAGTGCTACCCTCGCTTCCTCAAAATAACACAACTAAAGCCAACCCAAATTACATGACCTCCTCTAGACCAGA
The DNA here is from genome assembly GCA_013390025.1 of Pitta sordida. Lineage (NCBI taxonomy): Eukaryota > Metazoa > Chordata > Aves > Passeriformes > Pittidae > Pitta > Pitta sordida. The sequence goes on from WEKX01002738.1 coordinate 91,250, forward strand.
GCACAAAGCTCTGCATCATGTATTCATTTGCCTGGCTTCATTCATCCCTTTGAGCCTGCATCCTAGATCCCATCACTGCATTCATTTGCCTGGCTTCATTCATCCCTTTGAGCCTGCATCCTAGATCCCATCACTGTGCATTCATTTGCCTGGCTTCTTTCTTCCCTCTGTGCCTGCCTCCTAGATCCCATCACAGGAAAGGCATGCATCAGGCCACAAGGTAGAATTTTGAGTCCAATCAAGATGAGGAAATTTTTTGCTGTGTTTTAATTAATGTGGACAAACAACAAGATGGAAACCAATATGAACATCTTCCACCACACTATAACATCTTCCTCTAAAATGGGAACTTAAACATTTTTTACAAGCCTCATAACAAAAGTATCTAGATCACATTTCTTAGGTGCTTCTTTAAAGGTTTTGGCTTGTGGTTCCATGAAGATGTAGTCAATGTAAAACACAGATAAATTTCAAAAAATACATATGAAATCAATTGAGCTGAGCTCATTTATTTAACACTGATTTATCACAGGCAAAAAGTACAACCCTACATAAAGAAATAAATTCTTCTTGTGTGCATGTCTTACAGAAGTTATCCTTGCATCACTTTTGTTAATCAATATCCTTAGTATCATTCAGACAGTAGCCCCAAACAGTTAACTTCTTTACCATCCAGTATTTACCATTTTCATGCATTAGCTCGGTTTATGACACTCCTCTTTTATAGCTCTGAAATCTCTGCTTACCAGCTCACCTTGATTTGTTATTGTGTGATTTCTTTTTCAATTTATCACTGTGCAAGGTAATTCATTAAAGAAAGGAAGAAGCTGGCAGTCAGACCATTATTTGTTTGTTTGTTTCATTTTCTTTTATTTTGAAGGGGTTAGGGAAGGGAATAGGAAAAAAGGGACTGTGAGAAACATCACATTCCTTACCCGTCTTACCCATTGTATGAAATAGTAATTTGCACTTCCAACTGGTTTTGACTAAGATTGTTACTGTTTATGAAACTGGCTCTATCACTATTTCCTTGAACATGTATCAGTCTACAGTGCAAGATAAATTAGCTTAATATATTCTTGAAAGCTAGACCTACTTTTCTCTACCCTGACCTATTTTTAATAGCTGTAGCAGCAGGAGTTCAAAGAAAAGTTGCTCTGCCTCGAGCTGCACCTTCCCAACATGATTGCATCACCAGCAGCCACAAGAGTCAACAGTCAAAGTGGTGAACTTTCATATGAGCTGTGAAATATATTCTCACACTCAGGTTCATAAGCAACAATATTAGTGGGCCAGACTTTGTAGATGGGGTGAAGTGATAAACAAACCCTCCCTTCCTTACTGAGAACAAGAAAGTCAGATTCTCCACCACAAAAGTAAAAACTCTCTTGCTTAGAGGTGTGATATTGGTAGGACAAGACGTATGGAGGAAAAGGCTCAAATTAAATGAATCTGAACTTTAAGCTGAGTTGTTCAGTCAAACATATCTAACTATTACAGTCAAAATCTCTCCCTTATCTTTGATTTGCCATTATGAATGTCCTACTGTTGGAAGTTGAAATCTAGAGCTGGTAAGGTACACGAACATTTTCCTACAATTAGATTATTCTGCCTTGTTCTGATGGGAAAGGCAAAACTGTGGCAAGCACATGGGAGGAAAACACAGGTACAATCAGCACAGCTGAGCAAAGGTATGGATGTTTCAAAGGAGAAACCATAGGAGATGCCACAGGCCAAATTTTCAGTCTATGAAAGCCAGCCAAGCTACAGTAAAATCAGTAGAGCATCTCCATCAGATCACACCCGATGAAGAACTGGCTGCACAGTCTGACATGCATGCCACCACCCAGATTTGCCTCTGAAATAACCAGCTAATATTATTATTGAAATTAATTGCTCCTAACTTGCCACATCTTGTGTATCTTAATTTAAGCAGGTGGAGAATGCCTTCATTTTTAAAACACAGAGTTCTCTACCCTCCAGTAAATCCACTCAAAGCACAGCAATTAAAACTCCAAGCTCCAAAAAGACAGATTCAAAAGATCTTTTAAGAGTCCTCAGTAAAAGCCACAGGTGAAATTCTCTTCAGGGACAAACAGGCAAGATCCCATTAAAGTTCACACCACAAGTCAATTAAAGCAGACCTACAATGATGAACATACAGACAGTGATGGAGACATCTCTAAATGTAAAAGTATGATGCAAATATTGTTGATTATGAAAAACATGTTGCTGTAACAAGATTCCAGATAGTGATATCCTCTTTGGGTCAAGTGAGCTCTATTTGCAAAATTTCACCTAAGGAGCTTACTTCCTTCCAAAGGCTCAGCAATTTTTAATATATTCTCTCCCTTGAAGATGTATTTTTTGTGAAAGTGATGAGACTGTATAGCACCACTCCCACCTTTTCCAAGATTGCTTTTGGTGTTATTTTGATGCCTCAGGAGTCTCATTTCAGCCTTATAATAACCCACTTACATATGAACAACTAGTACTTGTCACTGAGTTATGTTTCATATCTCCAGGCTTCCCACACTAAAAAAAGCTTGAGGCTTATTCTCTGTTTATGTTTCTCTGATGTGGGGCAGTGGTGCTTTCCTGTACACTGCTTAAAACTTTCCTTCCTAATAAATTGAATTTGGCAGGTCCCTGCATTGCCTACATGTTGTATCATGGGAAAGGTAAAGGCCTATGGGTGAGTGACTCAGTGATTTAAGAGAAGTGCTGGCTGGATCAAAGGCTACTGTACATACAATTCCTGTCACCCCAGGAGCCCCCTTGTGCAACAGACACCGCAGTGATGCTTTGGTATCAAGAGGGACTACATGCAAGCACAAGCATGCCTTCAGCTCTCCCCAACGCAAGCAGAGGAAAGGAGCCCTCGGCAGCAGCAAAGGCAAGTCTCCAGGGCCTCTCACATGGTCCCTGTCCATGCTCTCCAAGAAGGAGGTCCTCACTTGAATAACCAGGATGAGCTTAAAACCCCTGAGTGGAGGTCTGTTATCACGCCTGTGTTTTGTAAGGAGCTGGGAGAGTTGATCTTGCCAATGAACTACATTTGGACTGATATTAAATTAGAGTATATCTGTCGTTGCGAAGACTTTGCCCTGCTCTTTGATATATATTATTTATCTAATTGTGCATCTCTGGTTTCAAATTGCCTGAATGATAACTAGGAACTTACTGGATGGTATAAGACACTACAATGAAAAATTTCTACTCACATAGCCTTGTATGCAGAGAAACAACAAAGAAATGTCACAGATTTTAAGCAGGAATGAAGATGATAACAATTCAATGTTTTGCTTCTCAACCTGGATTTGATTTTCTTCTTATTTGATTTAAGACCTAAGATATTTAATTCATAGATGCATAGATGTTATGTCTACAAAACCTTCTAGATCACTTCATTTAACCTCTATTATTACATTTCATACTATGTATTATGAAAGTAAAGGTTTACTTTTAACTATCTCATGTTTTCTAGCAGGGCTTCTGATCTAGATTTGAAGGAATCAAGAACTCACCAATGTACTTCCTGTTTGTTCCAGGGTTCAATCCATCACTTCAAAGCAAAATCTTCTCCTTTTTTTTACCTTAAAAGTACCTGGATACCACTTTCAGACACTGGCAGCTGTTAAGCTACTGATTCTTCCAGATCAATAAGCAATTCCATAAGCAATTTCCCGTTCTTTTGAAGGCATTTATCCGCTGCATCGTATTACTTTCTACTCACTTAGTAAGACGTTACCAGAAGTTCTTCTGATTCTTCTCTCACACAGAAAATGAGGAGTAACTTCAAATCAGTGTCATTAAATTTGACATGGAAGCAAGGATAACCCAGTTACAGAGGTTTTGACTAGTAAAAATTTAGAAAGGATGTTGTGTGTTGTTCAGACTGATTTATTTAGGTTGATCTTTCTCTTCACCACCACAGATGTCCTGCTGAAGAAAAACATTTGTATTTTGAAGTAAACTGCTATGGAGAAGTCTCACATACCAGCTATTGCTTAACAAGAGACAGCCTTGCCAACACTACCCAAAAACCTGAAAAATCAGAGAAGTTTTGGCGTATTTTTCCACAAAAGAAATGCTCTCCTGCCTGCTCACTCAAGGGACAAAATGGAGCTCACAATTCCCCAGTGAAAGTAAACAAGGGGAAGGCAACTCTTCTTGTAGTCAGCAGCACCCACTAAAAAGAGGATATCAGATCCACCTGGAGGAGTGAGAAACACCAACTACAGAGCTCAGAGTTAATGGCTTGTTTTTCCCTCATCATCTTGTAGCCTCAAGTGACCCCAGAGGCCCAGATACAGAGAAGTGCTTGAGTAGGCAGGTGTCCTGTGTGCAGAGAACGCTGGCTTTTGGAGAGTCAGAAGGAAGTACCTCAGCTTCCCGCAACGACAAATGAAGTTCAGACTGGCAGTGCAGTAGAGGGAGAAAAGCCATCTCTGCAATTTTGATTTTCTGTTGGATTTTCATTTTCTATGGGGGTTAAATTTTCAAGACAAATCTATGTCCAGCAGTTCCAAATCTCTCTAACAATAAGGAAAACAAGGACTACCTACTTATTCCTCCCTAAAAAGAAAGGATATGCATGCACAAGCACAGGAATGAAAATCTCTTGTACTTCTATTCTGAGCTGTTGCATTGGAGAACATAATCACTACAACTCTCTGGACACAACACAGCTTCTAGCACTGTTTTCCTGCTCATTTCATCATTCCCATCTCTTCAGTTATTGTTTTGCATCTGCAGCAATTAAATAAAACACATTTGTAAAGGAGTCCTGTAGTGACGAGAAGGGGTGCACATAGCTGCTCATGTGATCACCTCCCTCACACCCCTCTGATAATTCCTAATCGGTTGATATACTGCAGGAATATCAAGAAAGTTAAACTCTGCTCTCAGCCAGAGAGTCCAGCTTTTCTGGTTTGATGAAATTCTTCAGGTATAACTGCTCATTGAAGCCTTTCATATTAGAAAACACATTTAACAGAAATGTTTACAAACCCATTTCAGGTTCTATTCAGAATAGTGAAGAGTTCAGCTCCTGATTTGCTACCTTTCTATTTGACCCTGCTGTCCTGGCAACATCATATAAACTACGGATGTTATATAGACTTAAGCAATCCACTCCTTCAGGATTTCTAAACAACATCCTGATGCCCTGAGTGGAGGGCACACACCAGAGTGGGGTTTGTTCACATGCCCAGCTCCCTCAGCAAAATGCTTTGGCTCTCTCAAGCAACTAGTATGGTAATAAATACATCCTTATATTTGCCATGGCACTCACAGATGAATACCTGGATCTGTGCTAGTACAGAGACACAGGCTGCAGCTCTTGTAATCATAAGAGCCTGATGTGCTCGTAAGCCATTTGCCACCAATGCTCTTGCTGACATACTGATATGTGCTGCCAGTGACACTGGGAAACCAAATATTTCCAAGCAGCCCAATGTGCAGATAAGTGAGATCCTGAAAAAGTATGAAGAAGAGCATATTCCAGAAACCAACACTCCTCTGCTAAAAAACCCACCAACATTTCCTCTGCTCATAGACATATCCCAAGGTGCTCACCCCTAATTCATGTGTTATCATGGACCTTTTCTACCAGTAACTTCATCTTACAAACCAGCCCCAGTGCTCTCCTCCACCTTGGCAGAACTGAACAAGCAACTCAAGTGCAAACAATAAACTGTGACCTTTTTTACTCCATCCACTTGATACATAACAGACTTCGCATTCTTTTAAGGCTCTCTAGGGAGTTATTTGGTTTGGTTTGGATTTACCGGGGGTTGTCTATAGCTTAGCTCTACAAGTGATAAGTGATATACAGTATATGCAAACACATATACATATACAAGTATGCACATATATACATATATGAAAAATAAGCTAGGCTATGTATGCATGCATGTATATATAGGCAAATCTCACAAAGGAAATTTCCAGCTGGGGCTGGGGGGGAGGGAATCTAACAGAGATGACTCTTTTCATCCCTGTCATACCTGCCTTTTGTAGGAGGGGGCTGTTTATTTAAGGAGATACTTTGCAGATAATTGTATCTTTGGGAGACACAACTACACACACGGGCGTCCACACACACACACATCCCGAAATGCAAAAACTGCTGGCTTTCAGCAGGTTAAACTGCAATTGAGGAAGGGAATTTGTGGGGAAAAGAAAAGACCTCATGTAACAGAAAGTCAGCATTATCAGCTTCACAGGTATACTTTCAAAACACAACTTTTGAAAAAAAAGATCATGTATGCAACTTCTGTGTAAACTTCCTTTAAGACCTCTGGAATTACAGGTGTTGGAGGACACAAGAAAACACCTGTCCACCATCACTCTCTCACCTGATTAGAGACTTTGTTACCCCGTGGTCACCATAAATCAGATATTTCTTCACTGCCAGAGATCAGATACATCCATTTGACCCAACTCGATGAACTACACAAGCATCCAAATGTTAACAAAAGGAGAGTTCATCACTCCAAGGAAAAACTGTCATGTGACTTCAGATTCCTAGCTAATGTGTCCCTCAGTAGAACACCTATCACCTTTCAAAGAACCATTTGTAAAAGAAAGATCACTATCCTTCCTACCTGCCCCAGTTAGACAAACATATTGAAAATCCTTCCATTGAAGAGCAGCAATTAAGTAAAAGACTTCCCAGGTGATCTCTCAGAAAATAGAAACAAGATTTTTTTTCTGGAACCTTTTTATTCACCAAGTCTTTATATACAGTCTTGAAAACCTTGTTGAGTGATTTTAGGTTTTGGATCTGTAGCTGTATTAACACCAGTGCTCTTGGAATGTTTAGTGTGCTCACAGCACTCTCAAATCACTTTGCAGAAGCTAACAAATAACATTAGTCCCTTCAGCAGACAAGAAACCTAGAAGTGCACTGAGAATGCAAGAGGTTCGTACACTCCGTAGTGTGAATGTTTAATGTAGTCAATGTATTTTATAGTCTGTATTTCAAATCTTTAGAATGATAAACGTTGTGAAGTACCTTTGTGTAAATATCTGCAAAGCCACTGCTACTCTTTTAAAAAAATGTCCTTTGAACAGCGTCTCTTTTCAGTAGTTTTATTCAGAGATCAAGCATTTATTCATATTGGGAACATTCAACATGCTAAAAGAATGCTCTAACAGTTTATGGAAAACATAAAAAAGAAAAAGGAAGAAAAGAACACAAGCACTCTTGTCTCGCCTTGGGGCTCTTTGTTTATCCAACCTGAATTTAGCCATCCCATGTAACAATCAGCCCAGCCTATCTCTCTAAAGACAATAGTCTTCAGCATTAACGCCAGGCAGCCTGATTACAATCACTAACCTGGATTCAGCTCCAGTTTATGGAAATGGAAAACTCAATTTTACCAGCAGCAGAATGAGCTAACACAAACACTGTCGTGAAGCCCTGCCCTTTGTCAACACTTCACTCCTGTCTCCAGTTCTGTGTGATGGATTTGTTATAGTGTTCCCACATACCTTCCAACTGTGCTAAAGAGATTATCACTTCATTGCATCATACCAGCACTAAAAAGGCAGAAAAAACCCAAGTGCAGCATGACTGTTAGAATGGAAGAGGGAGACTTTAGATACCAGGTATTACACAAGATCTGTACAGTATCAAGTCTGGAAGATTTTGGACAGGATTGAAAGTTACAGATGATTGTGGCCAACTAACAGGAGGGGTTTAAATGAAAACAGCCAACCTTGAAGGTAGTACTTGTAGAAAATAATACAGGATGCACTCTGTGTGCAGATAACAGTGTTGCTTTTATAATTAATGATGAAGCTGTTAATTTGAAACATTTATGTACTTGCCTCCTTTACATATTTGTACCAGCCTGTTGTCCCAGGAAAATCAGAATAAGAGCACTGTTCTGCCATGGACACAAAAAAAGCTGGCAACCTCTGCTAATGCAACGCTGCTGAAAGAATAAGCTGACTCACACAGATAGAACTCCAATGAATAAAGAAAAAGGGAAAAAAAATGGATATGTGATTATATTTGTCATTCCAGCCAAAGATTGTTGGAGATTTTCTGTCAAACCTTAACAAAAAAAAGAGAATTTTTCTCCCCTTAAAACTTTTCCACATTTAAAAAGCTAAAGACACTGTAGCTAAAAGAGAAGACTTGAAAGAGGGGAATTATTACAGGAAAAAAAAAATAATTTTTTCCCCTCCCTTGATGGAAAATGGTGTTGAAAAAACTTAGAAATATGTAAGAAAAGTAGAAAATTGTCTTTTTCTCCCCTCAAGTTATTTTGACACAATTATTTAAAAAAAAAAAAAACAACTAAGAACGAGAGAAATCCATTGAAAAGTCTCTTAGAAAGGAGGGAAGAAAAATGTAATAAATTCCGAAATGCTTTCTTCAACAGAAGACTCAATGAGGAGCTTAGTGACATGGTCTAGCTGGGGGGTGTAGGGCTGGATGATCCTGTGGGTCCCTTCCGGCTCGGAGTGGCCTGCTAGACTGTGAGGGAACTATGTTTGTGTTTACCATTCTGGGATGTGCTTTCGGTCTCTGTACGGGTGTTAGACCTAATTCTGCCCATATGAACCCTCACAGTATTCATGTAACACCTGTCTCTCACATTTGCTAACCCTGGAGTGACCAACCACGAAGAGCAGCAAGAAGCGTCTGTGCAACAACTAAGATTTCACAAAAGAATTCAACTTGTATCTTACTGAAGAACTGAAAGGAAATAAGGTGGGGCCATTTAAACTGGCATGCCACCAAGGGACAATAACTGAGCTTTAGTCTTTCAGTTATTCCCATTAGAAAAATAAAATTATCAGAAATGTTTATTCAACAGTGAATAAAATGCTCAAATCAGATAGGCTTTATCTGATAGCAAGGTAATGACTGACTACCAGATCACATGGCAGCAAAACATTTTTCATGGATGTGGTAATGTGTCCTTACCTGAAAACCTCCGATTAAACAACAGGGAGGTGGGGGCACCACAGATAACAACGGCAAAGTCACGTAACATAGAAATAATCACAACACAGAGCAAGTCTCTTGGGGGAAAAAAAATTGGGGTAACCATCTACAGAGTTTGGCCTCAGCTCTGTAAAAGCTCCTATTGCCTTTCAATGAATTGTCTCTTGACTCCATTCACCTGGATAGCTGAATATGAGCAGGTATTTCTGTATTTTATTTCTGTGACTTCTACTGCAGGCAAGAATAGCTTCTGCAAGATTTCGACTATTTACATAAAATTCCAAACTAACAAGTTTATTTGTCACCTTATATAACCAGTATTGTGTAATTTATCTAGAAGTTTCAGTTTAGCTCACAGAAAAAGGTAAAAAACCAATAGATCTGCATTCTCAGGAGACATTCTTTAAAAATTGTTAGACAATTAGACAGCAGTAAAGTTTACAAGAAGCAATTTACTTAATATTAATTCAATATACACTAAATTGCTGGTGATCTTCAATCTTGTTATATCACAGCAGCTTTAATGCTCCGTGGAAGTGGCAATTTCATTGCTAGCCGTTGATCTTCAAACACTTTTAGAGCTCATAAGAGTAAGCCTGGAAAGTCACAGTATCAGAGAGCACAAGCATGAAGTAGACCCCAAAAGGTCATTTAAGCAGGATCAATAATGACTGAACCACTCCTGGCAGATGTTTGCTTAACTTGTTCATTGGAAACTGAGATGCTAAAGTGACAAACACACAGCAGCAAATCACTAACAGAAACCAAAAACTTCAAACTGAGAAATGTTCCAAGGCATACTTTCCTCCCATGAATAAATTTCTCTGTTAATTACATTGAAAGGATTATCAATCACTGGAACAGACTGCCCAGGGAAGTGGTGGAGTCACCATCCCTGGAGGTATTTAAAATATGGATGGATGGATGGACGGACGGACGGATGGATGGATGGATGGATGGATGTGGCCCTTAGAGACATGGTTTAGTGATAGACTTGGCAGTATGGTTGGACTGATCATAAGGGTATTTTTCAACCTAAATGATTCTATGACTAAGTAAATTCCCCATAGTTCTTTTGAAGATAATCTAAATACATCTGCAGCTGTCACTTGCCTAAAGGCAATGGTATATTGAGATAAAGCATTCAACACCACTTGTTGGTGACAGCTTGGTCATGTTACCCACATGGAGGAGGCTGCTCTTCAGCAATGGATTCAAGTCGGATACATTACTATTGAACAAACATATACCAACTCAACAGCTTGCTAAGGGTTGCCTTGTCCAGTGCACCTGGACCCCCCGACTTAGTCCCACCATACCTGTGATCAGGATGTTTCAACATTGCTGGTAGACACCAAGGGGCATTTCAGGAACCCTATTCTACCCTAACTGCTGAGCATTGTGCATGCTAGTGGAGCCGATGTCCCTGAGGAAGGGCAGGGAAAGATTGGATGTGTATCTCCCACTGTAGCGGGGCACAGAGACAACAACAGCCCTCCACTCTGGCAAGGCAGGTCCCCAAAATGGGGTTCCATCCTATGTTGATGCAGTTTCCCTGAGCCCTGCTTCAGGGCATGTCTTGAGAAGGCCATTGTAACAACCCAGAGTCCTGTCATATGGATCCAATTTTCCAATTGTCAGATTTTTTCCATCCAATTAATAATAAACCTCAATGTTACTGCCATCATCTTCACCATCTGCATCATAATCCACCTCAGGTTCACCAAGGTGAAGCCAATGAAGAGGGATTGTATTTTACTGTCCAAATAACCAATCAAAAGAGAAGCTGGATATCATTACAGTTACATATTGCACATATATCTGTTCCACCACAAAATGCAATTCATGTTACATAAATGCATTAACAGTATTGCATTTATATAACAGCAAAGAAAATGAAGAATGACCCTAGCAAGGAGAATATGAATCAGCTTGCCCTATCAAGCAAGTAACTTTAAAACAAATTTTAACAGCCTACAGATGCCTTTTAGTCAACCAAGAATTGCTCATCAGAACACAAATAACTGACATTTGAGTCAGAAATTTCACTGATATGAACATTTTAATGAACATTTTGATATTAAGATTTAAAGAGGCTGAAGACATTTCTGTCATTTTAATAAGAGTAAAAAAAGAAAACTTGGAATTTGAAAAATAAATTCCCAGCAATTAACTTATCCTTTGCTTAGGAGAAAGATTTCCTTTACTGAAAGCACATTGTGTTCTCATCCCCTGCTGGTTCCACACACTGCTCCAAATGCTAAATATCTATAGAACAGGTCCAGCTTTGAACTATGCAAATGACCAGACATCAAGAATTTTTCTCTGGGTATGAAAACAATTTCACTCTTGGACTAAGTTATCTAAAAGAGGAAATTTTGTATGCAAAAAAAAAAAAAATATTGCTGTGTTTTCTGTCTGGAACAGTTCAGCACAGAACTAGAGTACTTCTGTGAAAACCATTTTGGCAAAGCCTGCATGGCTTATGGAAGACTGTGTTACCTTCAAGCTGGCCTTAGATCCCAAACATGAAGTATGCCTGTTCTCTGGTGCAGTGAGGATTAACCTCCTGCTTTGTATGATCATCTGGAGAAGGACACAATAAAAAGGAAACACTCTTGCAAGCAACTCAGGAAAATCTGAGTACAGTTTGAGTAAGTCAAGGATTACAATACACAAGGCTCACGTGCCTGGAACGCTTAGTAACACTAACACAGACAGTATGATGTCTGTTAAAGATATGCTAAACATATTTTCACAAACACAGAAGAAAACACAATGCACCCAATTGTTAAAATTCTTATTATCTTGTAGTGCCTAAGCAAAAGAAGTCCAGTGATACTTTCTGGAATCTCCATGCTAGCACCTTGAAGACTCTGTTTCATGTGTAGTTTCTCAGGCAATAGCGTTTCCTTATTCCATATGCATTACTGTAACACTTCTAGCATGAAGTCAGAATGGGAAAAAATACTTTCCATCCAAAGTAGACAACAAGGAAAACATCCAGTGGCCCACTTGAATAATGAAATAGGTCCTTAGCGACTGGAGCCAACGTGACCTGGAGTTTGTCATTGCTGAATACAAGCATGCTGCTTCAGTGGGCCTTCTGTTCCTCTTGCATCTAGGGATAGTTTTTAGCTTATTCGCTTAAACTCTCACCACACAGCTTTGCAATGGATTCCAGGCACCTAAACTTCAACTGCATTTTAGATACAGAGGTTTAATTTGTTTTGGCTTGGTCTGAGTTTTAGATACTTGCCTGCCATGCGGTTTGACAACTGCTCAGCACTCAGCTGCAGCCCCTATTGTTCCTGGTACTGAGAATTCAGGTGAAAATCAAGACTGATGATTATTGTCTGTGAGAAAATTTTTTTTATAGAGCAGGTAAGCAGAACATTCAGGTGTCTGATTTGCAATGAAATGAAATGTAATTTCTCTAAATCAAGTTCTAGTGCAAACTGCTTACCCACATTAAACATGCTGACAAGGTATGAGCTGAAATTAGCACTATTTATTAATTTTTGTTTTTTTCACAGACAGAATATAAGATTGACATGCCAAACCAGAGAATGGAATTAGCAATTACGGTGTCACTTGGCTTCACTGTTCAATACACATGCATGAAGAGGCATGACAACAGATCCAGACGGATAACATGAGGAGTCAGTACGAGGTGGGATCAGTATGTTGTGCAATTTAAACAAACACAGTGTCTAATATCAAGCAGGATGAATCACGAGTATGCAGATGATCTCTAAGGTTCTTCAGCAAGCAGATGCAGATCTCTGTACTTCTTTTGCAAGTGTACAAAAATCTTTAAATGCAAAACTCCTTCATATTTTGTGTCATGTTGAATAAATTAAATAGTGGTATAGTCCTTCTTGGACATGATGTTAGGCAGCTTTTTATGACATTTGACTTTATACATGGGTGTCAGGAATAGAATAGATCTTGCATTGTGACATTGTGCCACAAAGTACAACCACTTCATTTTGCAGGGCAGCGGCATTTCCACTATGAGTTCAATATGTGAAGTTATCTTGTAAGCAGAAGCATAGGGTACATAGGAAACTAACTCAAATGACACCCAATAAATGGTTCTTGCAACTTATAAAATCCATACAAAGTACACTTCTGTGGAGGATGATATGCAAGTCTCATTCACTCAAACCAGAGGGAGGGCTGTGAACACATATAGTAGGTCAGAATGAGAGTCTCAATTCACAGATTTCAAACCCTTGAACAAATAGCTCAAACTCAATTGCTTAGTCCTGAAAAAAAAAAAACAAACCAACTCCCCAAAACAACAATGCCTCCAATTTCAAAGTCTAATTAGAGACTTCTGTAATGTATCTAGTACTTATTTCAAGGTACACTTAATGAAGGTTTTCAGAGAAACTGGCCCATGATTACCTGAATAAACTTGAGTTCTAGTTTGGCATTCTGCAAAAGAGAAAGGATAATACACACATGTACATGAATCTGTACATGGATTTACCCTTCATGTACAGAGGCCCTGTGTTTATACCTGAGTATCATGTAAAAGATTAGAAAGAGAGAATTGTATAATTGCCAGTGAGGGATAGACATCTAAATACCTAAATTCAGTTCCCAAAATGTCCTTGCTTAACAATCCATGATGTGTTCCAGAAGCATGTTGCATTAGTGTTTCAAAGTACATCTTGCAAGACCTCGGGGAAGAACTACTTCTCTGCAGCATAAGAACATGAACTGTTTCCATGTGCAATATTTCACCATTCATAGAAAGACAAATATTAGCATTGGCTGCCATAGTAGAAAATTTCTCTCCTGATTTTCAGCAGCAGAAATCTTAAAGGCTTTGTAAAAACCTAAAATCTTTATGCAAACAGATAGATTATGCCTAGATTCATCTATGACAGAAGTGTTTGTAACTAACTGTCTGAAAGATCGGAAGAAATATGATAGGTTTCTTCATTGCATGAATTCTTCTATGTGTTGCATAGCTTTCCAGCTTTACAACACAATATCCTGAACTTACACAGACTGACACTGTTTTATTTGGTCAGCTTGGATAGACACGAGAAATAATTTCAGTTAATCATCCTTGGACTACTTCACGGATACACTGTCCATGAAACACAGCTCATACAATCATAGAATGATTGGCCTCCTTGGCCTACTTCAGACATGCACTCCACTGAACACAGCTCATACAAGTGCCTGTTGTAGCTATGGTACACCATAACTCTTCCTGGAAACAAAAAGACAAGTGGAAAACTGGGATAACAGCATTAGACTAGAAGTTCAAAACTCTAAATTATGATCAAGACTCAGTCTGAAGACTGTCCAGAGGCTGGATCTCCAATCTAGACACTACAGAGAAAATAAAGCAAGATTGAGAGAGGAAATAGACACACAAGCATATATGTATATATGCATAAATTATACATATAAATGCATCCAATCTACACAGCTGCCTAAAAGACTATGCTTTCCTGGAAGATACATATGATGCTGCACTTATTTCTAAGAGCATGAATTCCCACGTAAGTGGGTGGAAGCTAAGGCACTGGGCTCTGCAGAGAAGTATCTATCTCTGCCACTGCTAGAAATCCCATTTTTCTAGACAGCACATAGGATGCAGCATGTTCTGTGACCCAAAACTTCACCATAACCTTTATGTTCCTAAATCTGGACTTCAGAAAATAAAAATTATTCATCAAGAGTTGCTCTGCGACAGTTAGCAGAATCCTTGGGTTATGTTCTTGCCAGTGATGAGGAAAAGGCAGACCTACTTAATGCCCTCTTTGCCTCTGTTTTTAACAGCAAGACAGATTACCAACAGGACAACTGGACCTCTGAACTGGTGGACGGAGTAGGGGTACAGTGTAACCCCCCTGTAACCTAGGAGGAGGTAGTTAGAGACTTGCTGAGCTGCCTGGATTCTCACAAGTCCATGGGACCAGATGGGATCTAGCAGATGAACTAGCAGATGAACTCGCTAAGCCACTCTCCATCATTTACCAACAGTTCTGGCTTACCAGTGATGTACCAAGTTTGCAGATGATACCAAGCTGGGGGGAAATNTTCACGGAGAGAGTGATCCCTCAGTGGAATGGTGTGCTCAGGGAGGTGGTGGAGTCGCCATCCCTGGAGGTGTTTAAGAAAAGACTGGATGAGGAACTAAGTGATACGGTCTAGACAATGGTACAATGGGACAGGAAATTAGGCTATGTAATTAAAAAAAATAAAAAATTATGACATGACCCTAAGATTGGCTCAGATAGACAGTATGGTGTCGATGGCTCTGGGGTTATGGGTTCGGTCCCAGTATGAGCATTAGCTTAGATGTTGGACTCAATGATCCCTGTGGGTCCCTTCTAATTCAGAATATTCTGTGATTCTGTGATCTTACCCCGATAGTAAAATAGAAAAATAGAAAATAGAAAGCAAGTTGTGGTCTTGAAGGATTTTAGCATTTATCACCCAATTTCTTTGTGTCTTATTACTACAAAGTCAGCAACAAGTGCCCATGGGCATCTGAAGCCTAACCATTCTCTCTTTTTGATCTATGATGAATGAATAATCAAGTGATAAAAGAGAGAGAGATTTACATTAGGTTTTACCTCTTACACTGACCTGCCCGCAAACAGGCTGTTGTTTATTCATGGGTATTCCCTGCCCTGTTCAGACACAGCATGTGAACAATTTGATGTAACTAGCTGGCATTTGTAATTCAAGCTGTATATACAGATCATCTGGAATGTTATGCTCTTAGAAGTTGGTTTCTGGTGGGAATACTCTGAATTTGTCATCTGTACTAAACATTCACAGCCTTCTTAAACATTTCTGCCAGTAAACACTCACTGGAGAGCTGGAACATAAAGAAAGAATTTGTTGACAATTTCTAATGAAACTTTGAACCAAGGAAAGTCATTTGCTTAGTGTTTACGATTAGCACACTGAGTTCCTGACCTAGTCAGACCTTAAGGTGGTACCACAGAGTAGATGTTAATTTGCAACAAATAATACATCAGACTGGTCTAGTTTGACTCACCCAAATGCCACAAGAAAGGGCTGGTACTGAAGATTTCCCCCTGGGCAGCAGCCAAGAAAACCAGTGATGTATCACTTTTATCCACATTTCCCTCTGCATCATCAGTCTGACTACAATTGACAACAATATTAGAGAAGGTTCCTCCCAAGAAACATGTATGAAATGTTAGTACATCTAAAAACATCTGCTGATCAGAATATGTCCCATCCCTCAAGTCACTGCATTCCTCACTCTGTAGCTGGCTGCTTTTCAACTAAATTGATTCCTCTCAGGAATACAGGGATAGACACAGATGAGGTTAATAGTGGAACTCATCTCACCTGGCTTTAGCTATTTAAAAGACATCTAGGTTGAACTAGCTATCCAGGCTCCCTCTCTACTCAGCATAAAGAGCTACCTCTCTAGGAGCAGATTCAATCCCTGTATTCTGGAAAGCCAGAAGACTGCTCCCATCTCTTTTCTGTAGCCCTGATTAAACTTTCAAATCAGCCTAGGTCTTGGATATGGGGTAGCATTATGTGCAATGACAAAAGTAGACTAAGTGCATGATACATCTGAGAAAAGAAGGAGCCCATGAATCTCACAAGCTACAAATTCCCAGAGAACAGTGATCTTCTCAATAAGTACAACAGTTCTAAAAAATATTAAATGCAGAACATCTTCCATAGAGAAACGAAAGAAAGGAAAAAAACCCAACCCAAAAGTGTGCAGAGTAGGGGAGAGGGGCAATTAGCAACAATTTTCTATGAGCCAACGCTTCCAACAGAAAAATCAGTCAACATATTAGTGCAAGCAGAAGCGTGCCTTTTATCCACCATTGCTAGAGTGATACTAGCACTTTCAGGCTGCTTCCCCTTAGAGTCCCAGGAGGAAAACAGAGATTTTTGCCAAGTCGCCTGCTGCTATTTTTTATCCTGAGTGTTGCCTTTCATCATTACAGAATGGGAATTCTGCCACTGATTTCAAAGACTACATGATCATAATTGTAACTTTAACTTTATATTAATGTACATGTGTATGATCTAATTACTTTGTTTAAAGATAAAAGGAAACATGGATTTCAAATCTCGTAACTGATTTCACTGCACATGTTCATAGTTCTGTAGTTAAAAAACTTATGCAGCTTTTTTCTCCCCCCACGGGGAAACAGCACTATAAGAACCACACCTATCTGTGTAAAGAATATAGCTATAAAATATTTACATTTCCCCCATTGTAATGGAAATTTCACACTGTTCTACTGTAAAACTGATTTCTCAAGTCTTTTTAATCTAATGTTTTAAAGGTAATTTCATGTAAATCTCTCTGGAGAGAAGGCAAGAGGCTCAACCACCTTTTTAAAAAAGGGAAGAAAAAAGACCATGGCAATGCAGGAATAAATCAGTGCAGTTCTGTTAGTGGAATTACACTAATTTACAGTTGCATAATTTGTTTCAGAGACTTAGTCATTCTGAGGCAATATGTGACAATCTGAAATCAATTTTATAGAAGAAAGTAATATGTCCAGCTTCACATATAAGTAGATTGAAAGTAGTTGAGCAGATCATGCTTATGTGAGCAAAAGAGCATTCATCTCATGAAGAGATTTCTCTCGACAGCAGTCCTCTACAGATTGAGAGAAATTACACAGAAACATTTGTTATAACCTCTTAAGACACCTGTAAGCTTGGGGTGCTGTGCAGCAGGAAGCTTGCTCCCCACCTTGGCTGATGGCCAAGAGAGCAAGTATCAATCTGCTAAAATCCACACCCAACTTACCTATGGGGAAAAAAAGGTTACTTTATTTTATTTCCTCTAATTAGCAAATATTTGAAAAGGTGACAGAAAAGGAGAGGTTGTCTGTTGGGGGGGTGGTGGTGTGGGGTTTTTTTAATCTTTATTCAGTATGAAGGATTTGAGAACATTGTTTAAAATCTCTCTGGTGATTTTGGTGAGTTTACAAAGTCTAATGCTTAGTTTCTGAACTTCCAAGACTAAGATCTAAAGGATGGATAACAAATGTTCTTTCAGTCACAACAACACATCCATGGTGCATTTTTTTGTTGGAGTTTGAAGGGTGGGTGTTTGATTTCAATGTGAATAGTTAGTTTCTGGTTTATTCCAATTTAAAACTGCATCTTCACTTTCGTATTCATGGAAATTCCATTACTCTTATCTTGAAACATTCTCTTTAACTCATATTTAATGGATTGATCTACTGGGCAGAGAAGAACTGCTTTGTACTCTAATGGTAGCTGCCGTAAACATTAACCTGAACCCAAGCAGAACACTGAAGGAAGCTTGACAAAGTTCACAATATATGCCTAATCATAAAAGAGCTGCAGACCCACTCCTGCTTATAAAAAAGCCACCAGGTAGGTCTTGTGAGTTTCTTGTTTCTTTACACTCACACAGGGTATGACACACAATGCATTATTTGGTGTATGTCAAAATACACTGCTAATGGAACATATCGGGCTGAAAGAAGAGGAGAATCTAATGATTCTAGTCCCATCATTATGTGTGTATTTAAATAATTGTTGGTGTTTAATTTATTATGTATTTATGAACTTTAAAAGGTTTTGTATTGCCAGAGTGAGTGAGAATACAAATAGGCTGCAAACAGTACATAATATAGTTGTAACATAAAAAGATAAAGTAGTTTCAAGAGTAAAACTGCTTGTTTTCCATACATTCTCTTCTCAACAGCGCAAGGGTTGTTGCAAATCATCATAAGGACCATAAGACCTGCATTTTCATGTCATGTATTTTAAGCAAATATCAAGGTAGAGCAGGTTTAAGCAACTGGAAGTCAAACAATGTATTACAAATTTGCATCAAAACTACCTTAAATCGATGCTCCTGTGAATGGTTACTTTGGTGCTCAGGAATCAAATGTAGCCTGAGCTGATCCTGGTCATACCGCTTGATTTGGATCCTTTGATTACTTTTTCTGCCTGTGGACTGGTTAGACTCAGGTAGGACTGTGATTCTTTTCTCTCATACTCTGTTGATCTTTGAAGAAAATGTTGCCATCTTTAAGTAATGGAAATGCGTAAGACTCTAATGTCTGAATGAGCAACTATCCAAAAATTGTTCTAAAAGTTAAAGGTTCCAAATATTTCTGAAAAGAACTGTTCTTGTGCTAGGACACAGTGGCCATCACATCATAGGTAGTAAAACGCAAGACCTTATTTTTATGGATGTGAAGCTTTTTAAAGTAACAGAAGTATCCTCACTGGCACTCACCTATCTGTAATGACCACAAACTGGTAAGTGAAATTACCCTTGAAATACGTTCCCTTTTGCCTCGTCTTTGAAATAAGTTATATCTATCTGTTTCTCTCCAGCATTTAAAAGAAGACTTATAGGAAAAAGCATCTTTTCTCCTTTCTTTTTAATTCAGAGGAAATCTTGAAGCAAATCACTATTCAGTTGGACAGGCACTTTCTTCAAAATACGGGGAGACTACCATAATTTCCTGGCCACTACACTGCCCTATGTACAGCCTGAATTTAAAAGTCACAAAGCTGAAAGTAATGCTAATGCTCTCCAAGTTTCCAGAACTAACTTTACCAGATCTCACACCCTTTCTGCATGTCAATGAGCCCAGACCAGCCGAGGAGAATCCAGTGATGCGAGTTATAGACAGGACCTCCTCCTGGACAGCAAGTCCCAAGGAGGAGGAAAGTATGCAGGGCTACGCAGTTGCCTGGCCAGAAGACCCTTTCCCAAGAATCATCCACTGTCTAACCTAACACCAGACACAACCTCAAGGCAAAGAAAATGCAGGACGTGGAACTGCTCATGCATGCACTGTGGGTGCTCTGGAGGGGCTGCAGAAGGTAGACACAAAGCAGGTACTTTAAGGCTGGATTAAGGCTGACTTGGCAGCTCTGTTTACAGGGAGGATGATGGAAGAAAGTTATTAACACAACATAGCCTGGAGCCATTAGAACCTTCTGCACTGAAGAATTCTTTTCCTGTAAAATGAAAAAAGATTTAAGGGCTGCTATAATCAGAAGCAACAGGAACAGAAACCACTGGGAGGCTATTCTCACTTCATAGCAGATGCAAGAGTACTGTTATGTTGTGGTCATTCTAAGTGACATCTACTATACTGATCATAGACCTTCACTCCTCACAGCACCTTCCTCTAAAACTACTCTGACTCAAAGCAAAAAGGGAGTTAACATGGTATGACTGGCAAGCAGTCAGAAGTTATTAGTCTAAGTGGTTGTACGGAATCAACTCTGTTTATACATTCTCTTCCTGGTTCTTCAGCAAGAGAGTTTAGTTGGGCAAATTAGTTTCTGTGTCCCAATTCATAATATCTACTAACACATACAGACATCTTACAGTACTTACACAGCCTGATTATCCTATTTCTTAAAAACACAGTAATAAACCTCATTGCCCAGGGAGTCAGCATCATTTAGGTAACAGAACAGCAATTTTTAACTCTTTTAACAAGAGTTAAAATTATCAGGCTCCAAAAATTACGGAGCCCAAATAGATAGGATAATTCCTTGCCTCAGCCCTGTTACCAAACTTTATTTAATGTCATGGTGATCCCTTTCAATGTCGGCAACACCTACAGATGCACGGTCAGACACTACTCAATGTCTGAATTCTTTTTGTTCATCAGGCTGTGGGTAAGGTATAAGCTCAGTGAGCAGTTCACTTTCCAGTAGTTCTCCTTTGGCAACTGGGCATGCTATAAGACAATTCCCCCACCCCCACCCCTCTTCCTGCTAAACACCAGCACATTCTTAGACAATTCGTCATCCTGAAAAGCAGCGGAAACAAATAAACAGTCTGACTGAAAAGCAGAAAATAGTAAACTGATTATGGGTCAAAAAGCAATAGGTGTTTCCGGCTTTCTGCATACTGGAAGTTCTCTATTTACTTGGGTTTTGCCAACTGCTCTAGAGGACAAAGTGAGCTCCCTCATTCATACGTTTTGCACCCTCAGGTTAGTCATTGCAGTTCCATGTGTTTGTGTTTCCACACCTGTTGAATATGGTGGCAAATTCTTACCATTTTTCCTCATCAATTGGTAAAGCATGTAACACCGTCCTATAACCAATAGCTAATCAGCCTCCATTGATACGTATCAGGGAGTGTTTTAGCCCAAACAAGTTTCTTCATGAAAAACAAGAAAGGAGGCCTTCCATTGCATGGTGGTGCTTCCAGACTGTTGGACCAGCTGCTACACTAGGTACAGAGTTCTTCATGTGGATCACCCCTCCAGGCAACACTGGTTTCTTTTTCTCCTCTGCTTGGGCAGCTACCTAGCACTTGTACCCTTTGCTGAATGACCTTGCCTTAAAAAGAAGCATTTTGTTGCTTGGGAGGAGAAGGGGACTGCAAAGACCAAAACTACCCACATCTGCTACCACTCTAATCTTTTTCTTAATTGAAGCTGGGAAGAATTGGATGATTTCCTCAGTGCAGTGTTCTGAAAAAAACATGTGATGTTACTTCATGTGCTTCCACAGTCAGGTGTGTTTGGATTAGTTGTACACAGATGGAAACAAAAGCTGTATGACATTCAGCTGCTAACTTCTATCTGATAACACAGGATATCAGAGCACTGCATCTCATAGCCAGTGGCAGTTATTTGTGAAAGAACGTAAGAACAAGACAAACATACAGCAACATATACCCAACTTTCTTTTCTTCCGGATTTTGGAAATCTGTGGTTTGCAGACTTTGCAAGCACAGGGACTGCGTGTCGTTTCTTGAGTTAAGTAGTCCCTGACTTCTTCCTCATAATCTGAGATATCCCGATCTCTAAGTGAATGACAGAAATACATAAGCATTTGAATGTTGCTAAAACAAATATACCCTCTTCACACTAGCAGGGATTTTTAGTTCTTTGCTCTGGAAGATAGTGTTAAATAACGCCTATCTGCTCTGTGTCTTAATTAAGATGAAAGCAGGGGGGTGTGAAGAAGAGGAAGGGATGAGTGATGTCTTTCTTTTCAGATGAATTAGTCTAAGGCAATCCAAGTATCTTCAGACTTCCCTGGTTAAGAAAAACAAAACAGGTAAACAAAATAAAATTTTCCAAAGTACATTGAAGTTCCCAAGTGAAGCTAATTAAACATCACACTTAATTCATCTGTTTGGAAAAGTGGGACATTGTATTCTCTTTCTGCTTCTAGTTTTATAAGGTTAAATTCTCATTTCTTAACTCTTTCAAAAAGCAAAGCAGTGCCAACACTGTTCCATGTGTCCAATTTAACTTTCTGATGGTCTTAACTCCTTTTATTCATATCCCCATATTGGAACTTTTGTACTTCACAGTCCAACCACAGCCACAGCACACCTTGTTCTGGTTGTCTGTAACCCAACCACCTCCCAAACTCAGGCTTTGTCACCTGAAGTATTGGTTAGTCCTGCGTTTTTTGTGTGACCTAGCATAGCTTTGCTCCTATCCCAGTGTGTGCTCCACATCTGTCAGAATCATTGCCTCAGTCACTTTCCCAGCTTTGTCCACACTATTCCTCCGCTCACCTAGGATTTCTCATCTTCTACATATGTCATGCTAAACGTTCTTGCATTGACCCTTAACTTAGATAGTACCTGAAAAATTAAGTTTATGCTGTATACTGTATGGAAATATTTTTGTACACTTCTCCTGCTGTTCTAAAAAAAATCCCCAAATCTGCTACTTCCTCTTCTGTCAGAGCTTACTCTGTGACAAATGAGTAGGGCAGATGGTAAACTAGGATCTCAGTTAATAATCTGCTCTCATTTTTGTGGGTGCTGTACATGATGTTCACATCACTAGTTCAGGAGAAAATATTCTCATGTCACCATTGATGGATTAATTCCAAATACATCAAAGACTTTCTGTATCGGAATTACATCAACTGAGCTGGGATAACCAGGAACAAAAAACCAAGCGTAAAATATGCAAGCACTGTATACAAATTCTCTTGAGAGGATCATGAGCAACAGGGACAGTCTTTTAGGAATGATTAGCCAGTCTCTTACGCCTTATTGTTTTTCGAGATCCCCATAAAGCCAATATTTTGAGAGGCCTTGTTCATTTGACACAGTCCCTTTTTCAGTCAGAATGGCCAACAGAAATGCTTAACTCATATCAAAGCAAGCTCAGTATAGACTATGACAGTAATACCAGATTTACATAGGGCACAGTGGCATATAGTCCCCATGATCAGCAAAATAAAAACTGAAGAAAATCTTCACAAAGAAAGGGCATGGACTTAACTTTACAAACTTTTAGTTTCACTGTCCCTACAAAATGGCTCAAAATCAGAAATTTCATACACTCCTGAAGAGTGTATGAAGCAGAAGATCACAAATACTAATACAGAAACCGTCTTCAAGATTTGTCCTATAGCACTTTTTGGCTAAGGTCGTTCAGATGCTATAAATGCTCTTATAAGTAAATAAATAGCAAGGAAAAGAATTTTCACAGGAAAGAAATCCAATCAAACAAACAAAAAACCCACAACTTGCCACCATGTTAATCCATGCAAGGTTTCCCTAACTCCTGTGTTATGAGGAATTCCTAATAAGTTATTTTCAAGAAATATACTATTATAGAGAATTTCAGACCTAAACATCCCCCCAGGCTTTCAAGCAAATCCAAATATGTATGGCCCAGAAAACAATAAGATCACCAGAAACCTTCACTGTTTTCAAGCCTCTAAAGTGGCTTGAAAAGAACAAATGTTATGTGCTAACTAAGTATGACAATAGCTTAGCATAGGAGAAGAAATGCAAGGCTACCCTGGAAGAGGGGACAGAGTTTGCACTGATATTACCTTCCAATCATACTTCTTGGCCTGCATAAAACAAAGCTGGCACAGGGAGGCACAGAGATCTATGAGTAGCTGAAAGACAAATTAAGTCTTGATATCGAGTTTGGTATTTCTAATTTTGTCAACAAAAATCCAATGTTGGGAATTAGTCAACTTTAATCTTGCTAGGTGTATTGGCAACATCTCTGTGCCCTTAAAAAAGGTCACATGCACGCAGTTGAGAAGGTTTCATTTTGTAAGGAGAAAAACTCCATATCTTCCCAGGTAATGTTACCTGAGTATCACAGTATCACAGTATCACAGTATAGATATAGCTGGAAAGGACCTTGAAGATCATCTAGTCCAACCTATAATCCAACTAACCTATCCTCTACATCTAGATCATATCACTCAGCACCTCGTCCAGCCTCCCCTTGAACACATCCAGGGTTGGTGACTCAACCACCTCTGTGGGCAACCCATTCCACACCCGAATCACTCTTTCAGTAAAAAACCTTTTCCTAATATCAAGTCTAAACTTTCCCTGTTGAAGCTTAAGACTATGACCTCTCGTCCTGTCCCCAGAGACCAAGGAGAAAAGATCAACCCCTGCCTGGCTACAAACTCCTTTTAGATAGTTACACACAGCAATAAGGTCACCCCTGAGCCTCCTCTTCTCTAGGCTAAACAGACCCAGCTCCCTCAACCTCTCCTCATAAGTTCACCAGCAAAGGAGCAGACTTACATTTTTCCCAATTTTTACATACTGTAAATGCCTGACTCCTGCTTTTGGACAGGATGACATGCAAAAGTGCTAAAATCCATCCATCAATCAATCAATCAATCCATCAATCAAGCTGTCCCCATCTCCCAACACCCACCCATTCCTGAGGTATGACTGGCTGTTTCATAATCAGGAAATGTGTGAACACTTGGGGAGGTGGGAAAAAACCCAAGATCTTATGAGGTTGTAAGCCTTTTCCAAAGGCTTAAATACATTTTAGATAAGAATCTAAAGAGACAGGAGAGTTCCAGACATCTTGAACTTTACCCTTCACTAGTTTCTGACTCAACTGATTTAGGTGCTCTCTTCAAAAGAGGAAGAGAATGCACCCATGTGGACAACTTGGTTCCATTATGAGCCAGGTTTCAGCTTGAAAACTATTTTTTTCTTGCTGCTGAACATCTCAGCATTTTCCTGCTTCACAAGTCTAATTAAAACAACCCTATAGCAAACTACATTTAAGCCTACTCAACTATGTGGGTTTAAGGTTTTTTAGTATCATTATTTTCTCTCTGAAACTGATATTTATTGAATCAATATTTACTTCTTTCATTATTCCACAGTCTCAAAATCTTCTACCTCTTTTTATTGAATCAGACCCTTCTGCTTTTACTCCAGCAAAACTTTCCTCCATTGCACAGAGCCCAGGAAGAACATAGCTAGAAACTTTCAGAGACCGTTCATTTATATCTCCTTTCAAGCCAACTTGAGCTACACTCTTTTTACTCACATCCCTGGAGTGCTTTATGTGCCTGGGAGTTATTAGCCCAATCCCCACACCAAAAGTACCAATGTGTGTGAATGCTCATTTGCCTCCCACCTTTTGGTCCGAGTAATTCAACAATTAGCATTCTGCTTGCATCATCAATGAGCAGAAACATTCAAGGACTGTAGCAACTGAGCAAAACAGAGCAGATGTAAAGACACAGAGCAAGAGGTTTTCCACAGGAGAACTTGCGCTGTAACAAATAGATTGAAAGGGAGCAAAACCACTTGGAGGCCATGTGAGATGCATTACCCACCCTTTCTGCCTCACATGTCATGCTTGTATTGCCTGAATAAGATGTTCATGAATCCTAAGATCCTGAATTTGGTAATTTTAGCTGATGGGTGAATTGTAATAAAGTCTCCCGTCAGCTGCTATACGTAATGATTGCACTATGAGCTTGACATGCATCGCGTTGTTCAGGATGGTTTTGTTCTTTTATTTTGCTTGGGCTGGCTCCCTCCTAGAACCTCTACTCTCCCTACTTCCTGAGGATTAAAGCATGTCTTCTGGGCAAGGAGATGCAAGGACCACCTGCAGATTCTGTTTATATATCCAGCCTTGTAGCCTGACTGATCTCACAATAGGACTGCATAATGTAAACACTTCATTATTCCACTAAAGGATATGTGCTGTACCACCTATGGTCTCTCCAACCAAGAGTCAGTTTTAGGTGGTTAAAATTTTTTAAGCCACATCAAAAGAAGATAAACAAAGGAAAATCCATCCTAGAGACATGTTAAATTTTTTAAGTAAGACTAATTTAATGCAATTAATGGGAAAATTTAGCCTACCCTTTATCCCAGGATTTTGCCACCAAGCCCCAGCAGTGCTCTTGCCCATTGCTTCTGATGAACTGTTTCAGTGTGCCTAATAACAATCAAAACTCAGATTATCAGTGGGATTTATCCCCGTTCCAGGCACAAGATACCACAAGTTCAGCCTTGGGAACTTCTTTCCTGACACCGGGGGTTGGTGGGAGACACAGATCTACCTAGAGAGAAATGGGGGCTTGAGGAGCCCCTCTTCTTGACTTTCAACATGGCACCTACTAACTGTGCTGCCTCCCAAGCTGACACAGCAGAGGGGCAAGGGGAGAAGCTATGGGGACATCTTTCTGCTCCTCCCAAAACACAGAAGCGAAGAGCGTCAATTCTTCTTATGATTTCCTATGGGAACTTTATATCAGTATGTATTTCTTTTTGCCAGTTGGGAAACAAAAAAAAAAGAGACCAATGCCCACCTGCATATTGTGGGAGAGGAGTCATGGTCTGTACCTGAATCAACACGGGCAGCTCTTGCTGCTTCCCACACTAAATCTTATACCACTTTTCCCCCTCTGCTTATGAACAACCTCCACTCACTTGGAGCCAAAGGACAAGTCAAGGGCAGAACTGTGGCCATAGCATTGCATCTCCTGGCACTTGGAGTTCAGCTTTTATGAATATTTCAACATCATTCTTGTGGTTTATTTCCCTTTGGGATTTGTTTGTTCATTGTTTTGTTTGTTTAATAGGGTTAATTAAAAACTAAAGGCACACCCAGCTAAAGCGAGGAGCAGTAATCTGAGGAACTGCCTAAGTACCTCAAGACAGAAAAGTTCACCCTGAATTTATCTAGGGAGATGGAAAAAATAAAAGAATAGAAAAATAGAGTGTCAATGTCTGTAATGCACTTTGCACACATCTCAGACTGCTTCTGAAAGCATAAAACAAATCAATACAATTTAATTCAGATTTAAACAAAACAGCCCTTTTTTATTAGTAAGCAAGGCATGGACACGTACAGATTGTCAGTTTATCTGGTGAATTGGGCATTCACATTTTCAGTACAAAAAACAACCATAAAGTCTTGAGTGAGTAACATGCAAGTAAGGCATGTAAGCACTTACTAAGGTCAATGACACTTAAAATGCACACACACACACACACACACACACACACACACACACACACACTTACTTTCTTTACAGAATTAAAGGTTAAGTGTTCAGCAAATTGCAATAGTTTGGTGTTTACACCAAGCATTTTATCAACTGAAATTCATTTTTTTAAAAATTACTTTTCTGCTTTATATCACACTATAGGCATTCAACAAGTTGTTCAGTGAAACTTTAGAGGGTTTAAGTCTGCCTGAAAAATTGATGTCATTACTTTGTTGGCTAGTGCTAACTCTCATATTTTATGATGGACACCTACATTTAGTTCCCTAAATTCACAGAGATTACTAAGTAGGAACATTTAGAACTGACAATTCTCTGAATTAATCTGAACTAATCCTAAAAGTATTCCAGCCTGAAAAGCAGGTTCTGGTCCTTCCAATCTAGACAACTAAGAAGAAAAATAAAAATACACTTTGTAATTGGAGGGGAGACAAGTGTAGAAACCTTGTAAAGGAACCAATATATAAAGAGAGAAAAAAAATTATTTATACTTGACAAGGGACAGATATAGCCAAGACTTAAAAAATTACACCAGAGTTGGTCCAGGCAGGATTACTGCTTACATGCTTTGATAGATAAAGCAACTTTAAAAAGTGCTCTGGGCTAAAATTTTCTCTGAATTTCTCTCAGTAAACTTCACCCTTGGAGGTTTCTTTTCATATACAAAACTATACAGTTTATCCTATCCTTACCAGCTGCTTAGTGGAGGAGCAGCTTCTTACTCTGTGAATTGTTCCTCAGTTCTGTTTGAAAGAAAGTCCTTATACAACAAGGAAGGAAAGGAAATTGAAGCTGGCTCTAAATTCCTGTGTCCATTGTTCTGGTTCTCTGGCCTTTAAATCAATGGAAGTTAAAAAATATTTGAACCAAGAGTAGGATCAATCCCCTATTTTTACAAAACTCACCAAAAAGTGAAATCCCAACTTCTTCCCAGCTGGCGTGCCTTCACACCTGGCAAGGCTTGCTCCTTTCATTCCATGAAGCTCTTCATGTACCCAGTTCTTACCTCTCTTGCTGCAGGAGCAAGGCATTTTCTCTTAAACCCTGATAGCACTGTTCATAGAGCTAAGTCAGCAGATCTCCTTGAGAACTTTGGTAGCACCATCCTTACACAACAGCACGTGCTTCATGTTTTAAAAGGTGCCCATGCTGCCCCCAAAGAGGCAGGTTGCTGTGCAGAGGCCTAGGAGCAGTCTGCAGGAGATGAAGGCTCTCTCTTCCATGACTGCCCAAGCAGGACTTAGCCGACAAATATCATCAAGTCACTTGAGTTCTCCAGATCTTGGCTTCTTCCTCTGCGAACAGATGGATAAAGACCTCAGCACCACAGAGGAAACTGACAAGACTATCCTTTATGGTACTCTTAACACAACCCAAAATCTCCCACGTAACAGAAATTTCTCTTAGAGAATAGGTCTGTACAGCTTAATAGGGACATTTTTTATTAAGACTTGCATAGCTATAATTCAATTCATTCTGACTAATGTGTCCAGACTTGTTCTTTGTGGTCTTTTCATATGCCCAATGGTTTTTCTTTTAACCTGCTTTCCCTTTAAAAACTTTCCCACTATTTTAAGGCCTGTTCACACTCCCAAAGCGGATAAATTTTGATTTATGATCACTTCTAATTTCACAACAGCAGAGAGTAAAAAATACATTTTCTCTTTCAGAAAGAAATCTGATTATATCTTTCCTCACTTTTCCCCCAGCATGGAGTGCTGGCAGAGCTGGTCGGCAGAGTTGCTGTACTCAGCCCCTGTGTGACACAGGAGAAGTGCTGCCAGGTTGGCGGTCTCCGCTGGAAATGCATCTGTCTTACAACAGGCATCTGGAGCAATAGCTGGAAATTCAACTCTGTGGAACACCAGCATTACTAGAGATGAAGTGAAGCTACAGGTTTGGAATCCAAATCTAAATTTGTTTCCAAATTGAAAAAATGGGGACTTGTTTCAACACTTTATAGAAACGAAGAGCCATGAGGTTTAGATCTGAATCAGAAAATTAGGTCTATTCAGAGCCTGGTTTTTGCTGTGGGTCCTGTGCCTAATCACAGCTGGTTATAAAGTGATTACTCAGCACTGTTTGTCCAGTTCATTCATCTTGCAGCCTCTGTCTTCTGTGCTGTAATGTATACTTTGCATTCTCTACCTGTTATGTCTGTGGTCAGGTAAAATTAAACTTTTTTTTGCTTTTGTGCGTAGGAACTAATATGATGGATGGAGAGCTAGGGGAGTGAACTCAAGCATCTCAGTTTCCAATTTCTGACATCCACAAAATGTGTTTTGTGCAAAAGCAGACATTCTAAGTTACTTGAAGTGAGCTGCTACTGTTATGTACCATGAGGAGTTTTTCTTTGTTGGTGCTACTGCTTTATAATGTTCAAAAATAACCCAAACAGGTTAGGTAGTAACCAAGATATTATCTGAGTAAATTTTACCTCAGGGGATTCATTCAGAGTCAAAAATGTTTTAGTCTGTCTGCACGAATGTGGCTCCAAGGAAGATTTTACAAGCAAACAAGTTGAACGGCACAAAAAAGCAGGCAAATGTGGAAAGGAGGGAAATGAACAGAAAAAATTGCAACATATTTTAGTAGCTATGTTTTTTTAATACCTTAGTACTGATATTTTTCTGTCTTTACAGAAAATAAAAATACATCTGGGTTTTTGTAAAAATGACAGCTTGCTTGTTTTGATTTTGTAAGAGGCACAGGCAGGTCCAAACAAAAATCCAAGAACTAAACACCACTTGCGGTAGGAAGAATCAAACTCCCAGAATATAAGCACTCCTTTAATTTGAGTACTTTAAATCCAAATCCTCTGGATTACACTGCTAGGCATTGTCTGACCATAAAGCCAATTTAATTTTCTAGGGCATGGATGATCTTTTAGTGCTTTTGAGTCAGTCTAGAGAATTTCACATCACTTACTTCTTTTATTGCTAGTTTAATAAGGAAAATAACTTAAGCCAGAGGTGTCTATGTCCCTTGGTAACCTTAGTCTGCCTATAGTATAGCCTCTTGTGTTCATAGCAGCCTGGTTTAAATTAGAAGAGACATCTAACTCACTTTCTTCCTGCATTCTGACCCATATCCTTTTCTTATCTGCAGATCACACCTTCTCTCTATATAATACGCAAGATAAAAACGTCAGAACACTCATACACACCCAAACTATATGAGCACTCATGTACTTTAGTATTTTAAATCCAGGTAGGTATTATCGAGAATTACCCAGCCATGTCTCCTTATAGTAGCAGAATTGAATGAGAAACCCACCTATGAACCTAGATCTAATATTACAACAGCAGATTTGGAGTATATTATATAAAGACTATCTAATATGTTCATTGTAGCTACTATTTTCCAAATAGTGAAAAAGAAAAATTAATAAATTTGGAACACATTTTGGCATGACACCCTTCATACACTCTCTACACATGCATGCTGACATTTTTCTTCACCTGCAAATTTGTACAGAGACTCATATGCAGGCAGGGAGTCAAATAAGTAACTGTATGTATCTCTTTGTTTATATACAATTCATAATTACTATCTTGGATTGCATATACATTTTAAATGTCTTAAACATATTTTAATGTACAGTCAGGTCTCCTACACCACAGAACCACAGTCTTATTCATCTCCCGCGAAGCCTGCCTTCCATGTTGATCGGCAGCTCATTAATATGCAAGTTTGCCCTGCACCCTCACACGGGTTCCTGGTGCTCCAGCGCTGTTTTGGCACTGCCCTGCTGTGTGTCGGTGTTCGTGTTGATGTTTCCCAACGTCCATGGCCACCCCACGTCAGGAAAAACCCATTTCACAGCATTCACAGTATAGATAAGGTTGGAAAGGACCTTGAAGATCACCTAGTCCAGCCTATAATCCATCTAAACCTAACATCTACATCTAGATCATATCATTCAGCACGTCATCCAGCCTACCCTTGAACACCTCCAGGGAGGGTGACTCAACCACCTCTGTAGGCAACCCATTCCAAAACCAGATCACTGTTTCAGTGAAAAATTTTTCCTAATACAGTTATACCTCCTCATTTGCGAGGAATGGGTCAGGCCATGGGCCTCACAAAAAGCCAAACTCGCAAAGAAGTGCACGTCATTAATATGCATGCAGGCCATGCCCATTGCTCCACGTCCCGGAACTCCGGAGCGCTGCGGACAATTTTCCGCTCCTTCCCATGGTCTCTCTCGGCACAGGGGAGCAAAGGAAACTGCTTCTGAGCGGCTGCTGTGACCATGTGTGCTTGCAGCCCAAACCGCGCGCTGCTGCTCCCCCCCTAGCCCCACCACCGGCCCCGGTGCTTGCGCTGGCACGGCCCCAGGGGCCCTGCGCTGGCCTGTGCACTCCTGCGCTGCCTCTGCAGCGGGGAAAGGGTGTGTCTGAGCTCTGGTCAGCATTCTTGGAGCCTGGAAAAACCACAGGGAGCACCAGCAAAGCAGAGGCACTGCGCATGTGTTGGCCCGGTAAACTCGCAAATGGTTGAATCAAAACTGTGAGAAATTGTCCTCACAAATGGGCGGGGTCGTAATGCAGAGGTCGCAATGCACCGTAGATTCACTGTACCAAGTCTAAACCTCCCCTGCTGAAGCATAAGACTATGACCTCTTGTCCTGTCTCCAGTGGCCAGGGACAAAAGACAGATACCTGCCTGACTACAACTTCCTTTTAGAGAGTTATAGACATAGACTTGGCCACTCAGCCGGGGACAGTGGTGCAGGGGAGCAGCCCGTGCCGCTGTCCCAGTGTCTCTCCGGATTGGTAGATGTGGTCTCTCCATACTCGGGGTAGATGAGTACGTCTCGGAGAGTCGTTCTAGAAAGTCTCTAACACCATGTCTAACCTGAGAATGCGTAAATCTTTCATAACTGCATGCAGCCCGGCTGTGGTGGGAGCAGAGCCATTGCCACGTCTGCCCCACCCTGCCTGGAGCGGAGCCGCTGCCATTGCAGCTGTGCTGGTGGCTCACTGTGCCAGGAGGGTGGGGGCCGCTGCTGCAGTGCCCGCTGTGCCAGGACACGGCTGTGTGGGTTGATTTGCATATTCATGACTGCCTAATTGAATATTTACACGTGTCAGGTTGTACATGTGCAGTTGCGAAAAGAGACCTCCTTAAACGCTGAAAAATCATGCCGCCAAGATGTGAAGCTGCAATAGGGGGGGAGTGAAGTGGAAGAGGGACGACTGTATTTGTCCACAAAAGAATGAATGTTTTATTATATTTATGCACATGTAAATGTGTCATGCTAAAAATATTTTGCCTACTGTCCTACAGTCTCTTTTTCAGGTTTTAGAATGTATCAAATCAAAGGGGAAAATAAGGAAAAAAAAGAGAATTTTAGCCTAAATCCTCCAAAATTTTATTAGCCAGTCAAGGCAGAAGAACAGAGCCATGGGATTTAGATGACCAGCTGTACAACTCTGGCTGCATTGTTTTCACCATAAGATGTTTTAGGCACCCTTTGGTAGCTAAATTATTTGCAGTCTGCACTTTTAGTTTGGTGTTGTGCATAGGGTACACCAGCTCTTACAAGAAACTTCTGGAATAAATATGCCACCCACGCTAGAGAGACAGCAAGAGATATCCAGAACATAGTACTATCAGAATTACTTGTAGCTAGTTATTCACAGATTAAAAATGTTGAAAAATATTTGTCCTGATACGTATTGACCAGCATTATAAGCAAAACTGTTAAAAATTTTGTTCTCTAATACATTTCTCAAAATCAATGACTTCATCTGGTCTGTGCCAAAGCTGAACTGTATAAACATACTTGTAAATCAAGCCCAAGGTGAGTTCAGTGAGAGATAAGCAGAGGCAATGAAGTTAGGACTGTAGTCAGGGATTTGTCCCAGATAGGTGGTGTGATCCCAAGACAAGCTCAGGAGGAGCTGAAGATGGGAGCAATGTGAGTGATTAGCAGACCAGAGTTCTATCCATGACCCTGTTTTCGTCAGCAGCAGTCAGCCTGTGAACATATCACTGTATAATTGGGATATTGGCACTATTTTAGGATATTAGTCTGAGCTGTTTGGGGAAGCGCTGTAAATATCCTCATTGTAGAGATGAGGAACTGAGGTATGCAAGCACAAAACACTCTACCATAAGAAAAAGTGATGTAAAATCACAACAAATGTTGATAATGAAATTAAAAGAATGAACTGATAAGCAGAGCTGAGCAGGTCCAAAAAAAGGAAAACAAGTCAGCTCTCTATGACCCACATAAATTAATTCCTTCATTGTCTAAAAATGTGCTTGTCCTTTTAGTCTTAAAGCTCATCCTTCAGTCATACCTGTCCCTGAGGAATAATTAGGCTGGGAATTTCTGTATATCAAGGACACCATGCTTCTGTTGTTCTTAATTTTTCATGCTACCTAATGGGATGGTGAATTCTTGGTTGTTTATCTGGGTTTCATAACAGTGAAATCAGAGAAATGGATGCAGAGGATAGTGTGTATGGGTTACAGTGTAGGTATTCATTATCCTACTTTTAGTATAAGCATCTTTGTCAAAGGAAAGCATCCTAAGACAAACCCATTTACTTGGATATGAGTTGCAGACTCATTCCCCAGCAGCACTGAAGCTACTTTAGATTGTCACCTGGGGAAACAACAGATACTAACAGAAATCAGGGTTCTAATTTCTAGCCATCATGCTACATGTATGAGAAAAACCCACTAAAATTTATCAATACTTCCCAGTGCGTAGGGAATTCCTTGGTGTGAATTCAAGCTATGCAGTCACAAGAGAAACAGCCTCACTTGAAGACTAGAGCAACGCATTGAATTCTACTGCAAAGTAAAATATCACTGCTCCTTCAGAGTGGGAAACTCCATTGGCAGCTCCACCCTATTAAGAAAGAAAACTTACTGATCTTGTCACTGTGATGGGACTTCTTAGTGCTGAAGAAATTGGAAAGGGCATCTTCATCCAAACTGTTCCAGTGTACTTCTGTAACAAAGCAATATCTAAAAGTGATACTAAACCTGGAAAGACTTTGGTTCCCCAACCAGCCTTTGGAAGACTCTGTAACAGAGTTATAATGAAGCTGGTTATAATGAAGAGTTATAACGAAGTCTCATATAGACTATCTGTCTGCCAAAAAACTCTTACTTCTGCCTCTCAATCCAAGAAAAGCTTTCAGGGATACCAATGAGAGCAGGTCCAATGGCAGACATCCCAGTATCACAGTGTTGATAAGGCTGGAAAAGACCTTGAAGATCATCAAGTCCAATCTACATTTGTTGACAAGGGCAGCTGTCAGGAAGGAGAGTCTGCAGGTGAATTAGACCTTGCAAAGCCTCCTGTGTGAAGAGTTTCATTCACCTGGGATAAAGTTAAATAAGTGCTGGCTTCTGTTTGAAATATGTCCAATGTGGTTTACCTGAATGGTATTCATGTCAGCAGAGTTTTATCACCTTTAAATTGTTTTTGTTTCATTTGCCTACTCATAAGCCATTCCTGGGAATCTTTATGGTTGACTTAAAGCCAAGTGATATTGCATTAAGTTATAAAGCATTTCTGGTTTTTTGCATTTCCTTGACCAGCTTCATCTACTACACAGTATCAGGAAGGTCTGCCTAGCTTTGACCAATGTAACAGGAAAGTCCTTTCTCTAATGTCTAACTGGGACAGCAATAAATGCCTTATCATACAGTTATCTGAAAATACTTTCAGGCTACTTTTGTAAAAGTACATTCTGACAGAATCAGCATTAATAAATTTACTAGCTCCATCTATAGGGCTGATTTATTTCTGATCCAAAAATATTTATTGCAAATGGCATTTTGTAGAAAAGACTGGGAAGCTGTTCCCTGTTGTCACTGAACTAAGCTTAGGTGTTGTGTTCAACTACAACAGATCTTGGGGAAACAGCTGATCTCCTGCTCTTGATTTGGCTGTCTCTGGAGATGAAGAGTTCAGCACTGTTCTGAAAATTTTTGATCATCAGATGATCTCAACAAGAAATATATAAAATCTTCCTCAAGTATTTCCCACTTCCCCATTCCAACAGGTCTTCTCTTGGTCTTGTCTCTCCTTATCCCCTTTTTCAACATTATTTTGCATGTGAATTGGAGAAGACGACATCAGATTCCGTGTGGCCTGCACCAGTGGAACACACTTCATGTAGGTAAAATATCTTAGGCTTCTATTTACTGTTCCTAACAATTTTTTATATTCAAAGGCTGTGTTACTCCTTTTGGCCATGATACGAGCCTAAGAAGGCCTCTGAAGTCAATTGCCTGATGAAACCCTCTGCAGAATCCTTGCCCTCTAGGATGCGGAGGGTACTCCTTCTACTATCCCCAGGCTCCTTTCACAAGCATGGCCCAGCACTTCTTGCTCCCAGTTGAATCCAGTTGCATCTGCTTGTAGCTAAACTGCAAGGGATCTTGGTGATTCTACACACCTTGTGCTCTTTAAAATAAAGCCACATTTTCTTGTGTTACACTACACACTCACTGTTTACACACAACAGCTGACTCATCTTTTTCAAAATGATCTCTTCTCTCAGGCTGCCAGCACCAGAATAAGTCGACATGGTCTTAAGCTATGCCAGGGGATGTTTAGATTCTATGTTAGGAAGAGCTTTTTCACAGAGAGAGTGATCTCTCAGTGGAATGGTCTGCCCAAGGAGGTGGTGGAGTCACCATCCCTGGAGGTGCTTAAGAAAAGAATGGATGAGGAGCTCAGTGACATGGTCTAGATAACGGGGTGATGGGATAGGGAATTAGGCTATATAATAAAAAAAAAAAAACAAACCAAAAACAAGATGATTACATGACCCCGAGATTATCTCAGATAGATAAAACATGGTGTTCATGGCATCAGGGTTATGAGTTCAATCCCTGTGTGGGCATTCACTTGGCAGTTGGACTCGATGATCCTTGTGGGTCCCTTCCAACCCAGAATATTCTGTGATTTTGTGATTGGCTTATTTTGCTTTTAGGCTAAATATCTAAGCCTGTGTAGGTCCCCATTACACTGGAGCAACACCCATGATGTCCCAATGAAATCAAGTGGTAGCCTACATTTGTTCTGACTCAGTGAGCAGTACACATCAGAGCAGAGCTAATGCTTGTGCGCAGGGGAATGTGTTTGCTAGAAACAGTGTCTTGTGTACGTCAGACATATTTTACTAACACATCACTGTGGAACTCAATAGTTTCACACGAGCATGCTCAACAAACATTGCTCTTCTCTCACTGGCTTGTTTGCACGTGCATCTTTTTGGTCACAGTTTCATGAGTAACAGAGAAGGAGGTTTTGAAACACTTCATACCACTGTGAATGCCTGTGCTGAGCAGCAACTACTTTTCCAGACTTAAGAATGGAAGAGCTGCCAGATGCTGACCACTGGACTGCACCTGCCAGCAGTAGTGCAGCTGGCATGGGTGCAACAGAGGTTCTCATCTGCTGTTCCCACAGTCTGCTGCCAGGTTACAGATAGACACATTCATAGAAACATGATGGCAAAGAGAATTCAAAATAAAATTGCCCACTCATGAATAAAAATTCTGAAAATTTCCAGAATAGTTTAAATAAAACTCTCTTTTATATTGACTAATTTTTTTCCCTTCTTGAAAAATTCCTTGAAACTTAGCCCATTTTTCAGGTTATTAGAAGGAGTCAATTTCATTTGTTTCCTAATATTGTTTCATTGAAGTAAAGGTCAAGCACATTTCAGTTATGGTTAGTGTTTCTCTGTGTCAACTGTTCCACGTAACAGATCTCAGACAATCCCTTCTGTCCTCACAGAGTATCTATTTACATCCTTGGACACAAAAAACCAAATTGAAAATTATTAGAAAAATGTTACATGAAGACAACTTTTGAGGATCTTGCAAGATCCTTTTTCATAATAGTCTAACTCCATTAAGAAAAAAACTGCAATTGTAAGTGGTTTTGTCAATGGTGGGAGTTGGCAAAAGACAAAGAGCTCAGCTTTAGCCAGGTTACACAATAACTTGCTACTATTTGTGGCCGGCTCCCAAAGGGCCAAAGAAATTAACTCATGGTTAGTTAAATAACAGTTTTATTAAAACAATGATCAGATCAAATAACTGGTGTGTATGTGCAGGAAGTCTTTCAAAATACTTAGGTCCTGCAAAAAAACCCAGATCAAGAAAATATCTTTTAAATGTTTGATCCCTGTAGTAACTGTGAGCTTTAGAAACTGGATGCCTTAAAAAGGAAAAGGTTTTTTTAAGCCTTAATCCCAACATTCTCTCCGAAGAACAACACAGTTCTCTGCTTTCAGTGTTTTCTCTTCATGCAGATGTTTTCATTCCCTTGTTACAGAAGAGAATTTTTTTCTGTGACCACAGCTCTTTTAACATTTTATTTTTAAAAAGAGAAATAAATGAACGAGATCTAAAATTGTGTGGTTTCACATCTCTCAGCTGACTTGTCCACTGAAAGGAGTAACTAACAAGAAAAGAGGAACACTGACGGAAGAGCAAGCCTCTAGATACCCCACAAGCTGTGGAGAACTGCAGCTGCAGATCAGCAGGTGAGAGCTGCTGCAGACACAGCTCCTGAGGGTTCCTAGTTCCCTTTTTTCTTCCAGCATGGGTCCGGGAGCCACCTTCGCACATTCACATATTTGCAGGTGAGAAGAGCAGATTCAGTCCCAAGTTGTTGTACTGTATTTGAATGATGAGGTCAGATGGAGAGCAACATGGCTCCCTCCGTCCCACACCTGCTGCAAGAAGCACTGCCATGGGCTTGGTGACTGCAGAGTCGGGTCTACAGTGAAATTGCTGTGAGCAAAGCTATCAGCTCCAGCTTGAGAGGATTGCAGTGTATGGAGCAGACTGAACCCGAAAAGGACCAAACTACCTCACAGGGTTCAACTAGAGTGCACAAAGGCAGGGTGCCTACAGGCAGTTTTTGCTCCCTATTCTCTGTGCTTCTGATCCATGAGATTACTTGCCCAATAGATGCTTTGTGACTTTGGGGGTTTGAGAAAACGGCTTGAGGTACTGAGAGCTGTTTATACAATCCACAGCACAAATGGGTGCTGTCAGCAATGCAACCTGTGTTCAAAGAGAACAGCCACATAAAGAGTGTCTGATTTCTTCAAAACAGAGAACGAAGTTTTCTTAAGCATAAACAATCCACACTCTTGTGGCAGATATCCATCTAAAGGTGAATTGCTGCCCCTAATCTGTGCTTGCATCTATCAGTTTGCATTATATTCAGGTAGCGGTGAAAATTGCCTTTTGGGTGGGTATAGAGTACTTGGTGAGTTTTTGGGTGAAGGGCAGGCAAAAACTTGCTGCGTCTTGTATCCAAGATTCGAGTATTTACCTGTTGGAGCCCTGCATATTAAAGCCCACGCATTTACGCTGCAACACAACATGGAATTTTAATGAATTCATGGACTCTGAAGGCCCCCACCCACCTCTTCTCAAACAACTGAAATCCTCCGCATTCCTCTTCACTGTATCTACACTGCATGCAAGCGCAGCAGATCAGACTGGCAATAAACATGCCCGCTACTAAACATAGAGAGACAGACAGACATTTCTAGGTCCCATCTCAGCCAAAGCAGAAAACGTCCCTTCTCTCTCAAAAGCACAAGAGGAACAAAAATTAGCTCAGAATTCTCCCCTTCCATCATAAGTCTTTGTGGCTGTAGCTAAGCTGTGTAGCATAAGCCAGGCTTGATCACTTTCATCTTCCTGTTGAAGAAACCACTCCTGCTCAAACCCAGAATGTTTGTGGTGAACATAATCAATTGCTTATCTAAAGGAAAAATTAAAACCAGTAGTAGAGATAGACCTGATTTCCCATGCTGCACATCATCCACATCCAAGGGAAAAGAGGCGCAAATGGAAGCTAATTCCCAGCATTTGGCAGAATTTGTTTTTGCAGCTGATGTTGTAAACCTCCAAGTATTAAACACTGTCTTAGCCCAAGGGGAAAGTCTATGCTGCCCAGCAGTGAGAGAGATAGAGGTAGAAACAGTTTCTATTCCAATATCTCAAAATATGATGAAATGCAGAAAAGATAACTTTAGATATCAATCTTACATATTATCTTGATAGCTACTGCTGTAAAGTTTAAAAAATATACTGTGAAGAAGAGAGGACAGCAGAGAAGAGGAATTGGTACAACACTAAAGATGGTTAATCTTTATCTGCTTCTAGATGGAGCCCAAGGAACTCTTCTCCATTGGCAATAATGAAGGCATGCTGAATAAATTGGTCTGACAAATCTCATAACAAGTAAGAGGATTCCAATTAGGATAACGTCTGACATTTTGGAGTAGGCTTCTTAGAAATACAACCTGCCAATGACAGTCAATACCAAATTTTGGATTAAGAAACGTTGGACATATCTGTGCTTTTCTAAATCCCAGGATCAGCATCAAAAGAGAAAGAATACAGTGAGTAATACATGCAAATCTGCAGTCATATTTAAACACAAATCAGAAATCTCTGTCATTAAAGAAATCCCTTGGTTGCAATCCCACCCTAGGAGTCAGACTGTGTAACATAGTACAACACAGTAGCATTTATATGTGTGCATCCTGAAAATAACCTGCCTGTCACACTCCAGGACCTAGATGTCCGTTCTACTGACATATATACAGCAGTAGAGACATTAGTAGTAGCTGTATTTTCCAACTCTTCAGCTACTCTGGGCTGGTGTACCCTTCAG
>WEKX01002738.1:157026-171044 GCA_013390025.1 Pitta sordida
AGGATCCATGCATCCAATCAGTTAAAACACTGAAATGTAGCAACCTATACTATTTTCATTGCCGCATTTTAGTGGGGAAAAAAATGAACCCAACCCAACAAGCAAACAAAAAAACCCTGCAAGCAACACAGACCCTTGGGACCTGTGACATTCCACTGACTTTACCTAGGGAATAAAAAATTTTGGTCACCACTAGCAATCCACTGGATACTGTCCAAGGGTGATAGCTGGTGAATTTTTAGCGGAATTTATCACCAAAATATATCTTCTACAGGGATTAAGCAAGTAAATACATAAATCAGGTATTAGATAAATAAACACCTCATCATTTATCATCTCTATTTGTCAGCAGTTTGTCTTGTGATTTTCTCACATGCTTTCCCACAACTCACATAACTGAAACATATTAAGAAGGTTGAATCTGTTCTAGATTCATAATCCACTTATTTCTTCTCTGGGCACTAATTTCCCCCAATTATACCTCAAACTGAACAGCTCCCCATCAGCCTCCAAATAAATTTGTTTTCTGCATCTAACTACAAAAAGACAAAGACGGAACTTGACTTCAGGAGGAAGGTTATTTAAAATGAAGACATGCCTTTAAAATACTCGGGGAGAGAACAGAGTGGAAAACAAATCCCCCAGGGTATGGTTTCCCAGAGCTTGGAATAACTGTAATGAGAAAAAAAAAAAGTTAGAAATCAATTATGCCTTTCAAAGTACGGATGAATAGTCCATTGAAAAAATAGCAGTTCTCCACTTCTTGGGAGGATGAAGAGCCTTCATCCTTGTTTATGCTGGAGATCAGTACTGATTTAAACAGCTGATAACTAGCAATGGTTTTGCTCCCCTCTGACCTCAGCAACAAACAGGCAAAACCTCTGGAGATCTTCCAAGCTAAGGAGGGAAGGAGATGAGTGGCCCCACCACACTTCTGTAGAAACAGTTCTAGCCTTGCACTCACTAAGGACAAAAGCAAGGGGACACAGCAGTCCTTCAGCAACTTTGCTCAACTCAGGGAAAAATAAGGCTCAATAAAAGCAAACTTGTAAGAAATAGCTAGGGGAAAAACTGCTTAGGACCATTTAACCTAATGAACCATGTAAAAACTGACCACAGTGACATTACTCAGACAGTGATAATTGTCATCATGCATTAATCGGTAGTAGTTGCCTTTCAGGAATTTTCTTCACAATCCTTTTCAGGCACCTCCAAATCAATTTTTCTGGCATATCCTCAAATGTTCTATTTGAAAGCATAACAACTGCTCAAAAAAGTAGTTTATCTAGGCCAAGCAAAAGTACACTCAGACCAATAACTTGTCTTGGATGACGGTCAACAGTTACAAGAAGACAAAGATGCAGCAATACAGTTGAGGGACTGTCACTCCTGATCTAATCCAACTAATGCAATCGAGCAAGCAGGGCTCTGTCTCATTGGGTGAAATGCCTGAAGCACAACAGGCAAGATGTGTTTCATCCTCAAATTCCAGGAAAGTATTGTGCAAATACTCTGCGTGGGAAGTCCGTCTTTACATGGC
The DNA here is from genome assembly GCA_013390025.1 of Pitta sordida. Classification (NCBI taxonomy): domain Eukaryota; kingdom Metazoa; phylum Chordata; class Aves; order Passeriformes; family Pittidae; genus Pitta; species Pitta sordida. Next base: position 158,567 of record WEKX01002738.1, read on the forward strand.
TCATGTGACTGAGTACAGTTAAAATGTCCCAAATCTCTTCGTGGTGTAAGCTCATCATTACACCAGAAGCAAACTGGCTTGCAAACCTACAGATCTCTCATGAAGACATGCTCAATGGGGCAGTAAATTTTTGTGACCAAATCTGTGCACTGCACATCTCAGACATGAATCAACTCTTGTACCCCTTCACCTTACAACACTTTAACCCCGTTGACATTAGTAAATTAATCCTGAGGAAGGTAAGTGTAAGATCTGTGATAGATGTGATTGACCACCAGAGGCTGGCAGTATCTGAGCCTTTTATTTAGTTTATATAAGGCAACGTGAATGAGCCAGTCCAAAGCCCAGACAGCATGAAGGACACAGCTCCCAGTGTCTTTTAAAATGACATTTCAAAGCAACAGAGATATTTTACACCCTCAATCTTTTCATTAATCTGATGGATTATCTAGTTTTAGATGATATTTTTCCAAAATATTGCTTCAATAACTGTGAGTAACTGTGCCAATGGTGAAAAACACACCCTTTAGGGGGCAAAAAAAAAATCCATATAATATCTCTCTGTTTCATATAATACCCACTAGGTAAATATTCACAGACAGGCTATTAAGTCAGGTGTTGTGTGTCTTTTCCTGCTCAAATGATAACCTGTATATTCAACTGCAGACTACCAACAATTGTAATTTCTCAGAAACCACCATACAAATCTTAGTCAACTTCCTCAACTGAAGAAGGTGTTGAAACCACTGTTAAACACTGCTAATAGTTTCAAGACTTCCTTGGCTTTTGCTCATCTCAGAGCTCTTGCCATAGAATAGTCAGGGTTTGTTTATTAGCCTCTTATTGGATCTGGATGAGATGTTGGAAGTTGACAAACAAAACACAAACAATTAAACAAAATAGAAGTACCTCTTCCAAAAACCTTTTTCCAATATAACTCACTGAAAAAGAGCTGAGTGGAAAGTCAACAGTGTAATACATTCATACCCTCCTTCAAAGTCAAACACAGGACATAGAACTGAGGAGATTTTTTGGGTATAGTTTGTGTTTTGTGCTTTTTTAAAGTGTGTAGTATAACAACATGCACAACACTAAAAACTCCTGCTTTGACCAATATGGGACTGGACTGTGTATTCTTTCTCTGTCAGTTGAATGTGAAAATAACAATGGCAAATGAAGAAAAGAAGCAGTCCTCTGATTTTTCAAGTCTTGCTGTGAAAAGAGGCAAAAATGATGCCCCAGTGAACTTCAGGCTTCAGGGTTCTTACAGCTGTTAGGTAACTCAACAAGTAAACAAAGGAATCCCAGTTTACCCAGTTCTTCAACTGGGAGAGTTGTCTGGCAATGCTGCATCACCTGACACAGGATTTTGTTCCAAATATATCAGTGAAAGGTGAAGCTTCATGGTATTCACTAAAGGGCATTTAAAGCTACGAGCCTATAAGTCAACTGAAGCACAAATTACTCTTCTCTCTTTTAGGTATGTTGTCCCAAACACATTAAATAAATACTAGCACAACTTGAAAATCTCTAACCCTACACTAAATGCAGTCATGAAGGCCTACAAGACATGAGTTAATGAACAGGCAAAGTGGAAGACTATGTCTAACTATAATTTCACATCAGGCTAACATCTGCACATCTACTGGGCATGTTGATGGTAAACACAAACTTCTTAACATAGATACTGATGATTAATTTTTTATTCTCAGTAAATTAACAAAGATTCCTGACGTGGTTCAACACTTACTACACAAGCATAACAGATACACTCCCGGGGTAAGATGAAGGACTCTAATTATCCTAATTTGGTCAAGTTTATATGAATATCTTGCCTTTAGAGAGTAAAGAAGCCTAAGGTAGTTTGATTCCAAATCCCACATCCAAATTCCTTAGACTTATTTAAAAATCTAGTTCATGAACCTTGGAGTAAGTCTCCTAAACATCTTTTGAGACACCTGTCTGAGTGTCTGAGGACTTAGTACCTAGCTACTTTGTGGATGTTCGGCATACTTGAGCAAAAATGGCTGCCCAAATAAGGAAAATGTGGAGGCCGCAGTCAACAGTGATTCACCAGGTTGATATTCTCCCTATTGTTTTTCAAGCCCTCACTGAGGGCGGTGGAGAATTGCGGAACCAATAGGCATAAGGTCAATGAGCTGTTCTATGAGCAACACAATTGATGAAGCAGAGTTTGCTGAAGATGTATGTCCAGTATCCCCCACTTACAACTGCTTTTCTTTCACAGTACCTTTCAGTTCCATTCTGTGAACTCATCTGTTAGCCTGCACAAGCAGTACTGCATGTTGCATCTGACTGGTCAGTGGGCTATGGTCTCAGGCCAGATAAGAGATTGATCATTAATGTTAGTCCTTCACTTTTATAAGAGGGAATAGGGGATTTTAGTAGGACTAAGGTAAAATAGGAATCCTTCTTTTCCAAGCAGCTATTGATATTCATTTAAACTATAGACACTTAAAATCGTTTTATTTGCTGCCCCAAGATTTTATCCTATCTAATTACACCAAATAATTCAAAAATTATATAGAAGGAATAATAATCCACTTTAGTACAGTGGTAAGTGTCCCCGCCTCTCATGCGGGAGACTGGGGGTTCGATTCCCACCAGGGAGGCAGTGGTGCCGTTTAAGAGTGGGACTCGATGATCCTTGTGGGTCCCTTCCAAATCAGAATATTCGTAAATCTGTGAAAGAGATGCCTTTTGTCATGAAGTCTTGATTCCTAGGAACCATATATTATATACGCTGGAGAAGAATTACTGTGGGACGGACAAATGAATCTCTTCATTAAATCAAAGTCTAAGAGCCATTTAGAGAAGCCCATTTTCCTGTTCTTAAAGTTAATTTATTTACTCGCCCTAGAGGTAGGGATAGTTACTTACCATCAATAAAAATTATGATAAATACTTTTCATTTTTAAGTCTCTGAGTTAATTTAGTGACATCTGAGTCACCCCCACAAAGAACATGAATTCTGGCAACAAAAGTTTCTTGTTGCCAGCTCCCTGCCAAGTGTTAGAGAAAAAGTGCATTTTTTTTCTGACTGAGCATCATGCACAGCACTTTCCAGATGGCAAGGGAAAAAATGGAGAAGACCTAGTCAGCAAGGATTTAACTGAGGAAGGTGCTTTGCACCCACAAATTTGACAGGATCCAACATGATCTGCACCACCCATCAGAAACTCCACAGACCAAGTTTCTGTAAAAAAAACCTGTGAATTTCCTGCTAGAATATCTTCTATAGAAAATATAAAAATGGGAGGTGACAAACCAGAATTCTAGCAGTCTATCAATCAGCAGCAGAAAGATACTCTGAGGTTTCAATTTATTACCACCTGGTGGGGTCTTTTTGCTTTCTCTAGAATATCCACCAAAAAGAGATCTAGAATGCTATTCAGTATTTCTAGGTACTATTGTATTACATGCAGCATATTCATTACCAGAGAAAGGCATAGAATGTCTTCAAATTAAGATCATCAAAGCTTACAACCAGCTCCTTCAGAATAATATGTTCTCCTTCAATTCGTTATATTAGGGACATTTGTGTTACAGTCTATTGTTTGTGACAATAAGTGTTTCCTGGCAATGTTGTTATAGGGGCAAATCTTGACTTAATCCTGCTCCTGTTGCCTATAAACTCAACTAAAAGCTCCAAAGGATGAAACAAGCCTAGCATGTTTTCAGGCATCTACTTCAATACAGTTTGGATGGTTTATCTATTCTTATTACCTGCCGCTTGTCCTAATAAGCTCCACAGAAATTAAATACGTATATAGTCGGGTCTCCTATACCACGGTACCACGGGTCTTCCCCCTTATATGTGAAGCCTGTCTTCCACATTGATTGACAGCTCATTAATATGCAAATTTGCCCCGCACTCTTACACGGCCCCCCCAGCGCTCTGGCGGTTTTGGCACTGCCCTGCTGTGTGTCGGTGTTTGTGTTGGTGTTTCCCAGTACCTGCGGCCACCCTACACCAGGAAAAAACCCTTTTCCACTTGGCCTGGAACACTGGTGCATGGGAGCCACTGAGCTACTCAGCGTAGATGAGTATGTCTTGGAGAATGTCTTGGAGAGTCATTCGAGAAAGTCTCCGACACTACATCTAACCTGAGAGACTGTAATTCTTTCATAACTGCACGCAACCGCCTCACTCCAAGAGGAGTGGGGTGGGCACCATTCAGAGTGGACCCACAGCAGCTGCTGCGCTCCCAGGGGAGCGGGACAGGGGGGGCTGGGTGCCGCTCCGAGCAGACCTGCCGCAGGGCTGGCGCGGTGCGGGCGTCTCAGCAGGGGGACCCGCTGTAGCCTTCTCGCTGCTTCTCGCTACTTCTCACTCAGAGTGAAGGGTTGATTTGCATATTCATGACTGCCTAATTGAATATTCATGTGTGCCAGGTCACGCATGTGAAGTAGCGAAAAAGGTTCTCCTTAATCACTGAAAAATCACACTCTTAAGATATGAAGCCACAATATGGGGGGCTCAAAGTGGAAAAGGGTCGACTGTATATCTATATCCATCTATGCAGGAATAGCTTTTCTTTAGTCAGATGTGAAGACAATTGCTACTGACGAATCTAGAAAAGTAGGAATTATTCTATGGATGGTGTCTGCAGGGAGAATTTAAGCTTCTTATCCAAGGGTGTAAAACAATTCTCGCTCACCAAAGCATGGAAAGGGCTGTTCCTCATGTCCACAGTCATGGACAATGAAGTTGCATATACAGTAATCCCTCGCTACTTCGCGGTTCACCATTCATGGCTTCAATACATCGCGGAGGGTTTTTTCCGCATCTTTAGTCTCTTCATCGTCTTTACTGTTTCTACCGTTTTTACTGTATTTACTGTATTTACTGCTGTTTTCTGAATTTTGCTTATTTTGGCATCTTTCTGGAATTGATCCCCTGTGATATTCAAGTGATTAATTATACCCAACAACACTTGAATCAGCTTTTTCTGTACATTCAGTGACCGGGGAGGAGTGAAGAACATGAATTGGAGCATTGGCACAGTTACCTACAGCAGAGGTGGAAATGTGGAAGATTCAACCAGTAGGATTTCAGCTGCCTATGAACCATAGAGCCTTAAATTTATCTACAGGCAAGTTACCAGGCTTGAAATCTTAATGAACTGCACTGACATGGCAGAAATGTCATTGCTAGGAAAAGACAAAGACCAGAGCAGACCCCCTTGAGGCATAATGAGAACTCTCAATAACAGCAAATCCACTCTCATCCAAAGGAATGTTTCTGTGTTTTATGGAGCTCTCTCCTTCCCCAGCAGTAGCTGGCCATTCAACTGAGGATCTCAGAAGACAAGAACATTGCACATTGTGTAACTGTTGAAATTTCATTTTGTCATTAGAGCTGATGACAGAATTCACAATTTATTATAGGGCTAGGAAACCTATACAAGCTTTCTGTTATGAGCAAAGCTAAAATCTGACTGGAACGTTTCCCAGAGGATGGGATGAGCACGAGAAGCCTGAAGCTGAGTTGTCACCACCTTCAAATACAGATGACTTAATTAAATTAGAAAATAACATATCTGATTTGACTGTTTTCCCCCCTTACTCCAAAGTCAGCATGTTGGAAAATGAACACAATTTATCTTACTGAAGAAGTACATGTCCAGGTGAATCCTAGGGAGGGGCTGGAGAGGCTTAGTAATGAACACTTCTCTGCACAAGTTGGAAACTTTGTTCCTCCTTAAGCTCAGTTCTCTGCTCTGTTAGAATTAAACATAAGCCTTCAGTTGGGTGTAAACAGCACTTATCCTCTCACTGTGGTTCATCTTTGCTGCCACAGAAATGCAAGTCACTGTATGTTTGGTCAGTATCAGAAAACCAACAGCTGAAGTACTACAGTCCTAGCAAGGAAACAGTTACACCAGTATCAGGACATCTTACACACAGAGAACTTTTCCACTCCCTCAAACAGTATAAGATATCCCCAGAGAAGCACTTTCATCTCTGGTCAGATCTGTCCACCATGTGTATACTATTCATCCCACAGAGGGTGACCTCAAAGCCCTCTTCAAAACCAGCTTCATGACCATACAAGCAGCAAACCAGTACACAGAGGTGCTGACACAGCTGAAAGACGTAGACCTAAGCATGCCTGGACACATGAAGGAGGTTAGCGGACCGTCAAACATGTCTGACAGGCTGCCCACAAACCAGTCCTGTGGACACTGGATGAGCAGTAGACACGTGCTGCTACAGTTAAGATTGTGTGCAGGCAAAGAGAGACAAAACTGTAAAAGTCAATTATGATTAGGCAATATGTACATACATCGTGGATCAGCCCTATAAATTTTAAGTGCAACTGATTCTGCAAACAATCTCGAACTACACCTCCTCGTGGGAAATACTATTACCTGATGCAGAGAACCTATTTATTTGGAGTCACTGAAATCACCAAAGTCCCTCTTTGAGCATTCACATTGGCCCTAAGAGGAGCAAAAGAGTCACTGTCTATTATGAAAGATCCTTTTCACTTTCTCCTTAACGTTCTGCACCTGGATCTAGCACAAACCAGTTTTATAATAAACAAGTTAATGGGCCTGTGCAAAGTGCACCGGCTTTTCATATTAAAATAAAAGCCCAAACATACTTCTATTCATAGAGTACAGAGATGCCATATGAACTGACAGTTAAGGCAAAAACACTCAGCAAGTTAATGATTTTTTTCCTTTCTTTGAAGCATCTTTAAGACGAAATCCCATCTGAATCTCGGTTTCACAGCCTTGCCTTATTTAAACAATTCAGCTCCTTTTGTTTCTCATTTCTACTGCACTTTGTGCGTCATTCTGGGTTGTTTCACTGCAGATTGCACAACTACAAGTGTTCAAACATATAGGAGGCAAGAATAGCTCAGCTTTCTTCGGTTGCCTGACAATCAATACCTTTGCCTCAGGCACCAAAGAACGCATGAGAAAATGAGTTTTCTGTTTTTATAAACTTTGTCTATCTTCAAGCACACTTTGATCCATTCTTCTACCGAAATGAATAGGGTGGGGCTGTTACAGAACAAGTAGAGGCAACAACAACGTTCTGTTAGACTGAATCTTAGCAGAGGTGACCACACCAAAGGCCACCCGTCTTAATAATCGCGCTTTTATTCTCCAATTCATTTGCAATCTTTATTCTCCCTTCCTGAATTGAACAAATGAAAGCTTTTTGATATCTGTCTCCTTTTTATTTCATGGCAGTGGTGGTATTTTTTAGCTTTGAACTGATCTAGTATGCAATGTTGTGAAGGTACTGTCTGCCAAAATAGGAAAACCTACTCAGTTTATGATTACTGGAAGTGAAAGTTATTTGTGGGGGTGTTGTTTGATAACATGGTAATTCAGACCATATCCTTACCCAAAACAACGGGGAGAGAAACAGTGTATTGCAGAGCTAAAAAACTCTGTTAGAGAGCAGTTTCACCACAAAAAAACTGTGGTTTACACAAATGAGGATTTACAAGCCTAAGGAAGAATTGCAGACATTTTAAAAGCAATACAACATTTTTTTTTAGCAGTTTAGCTCCCTTTCAATCCAACCAAAGAGGTGGTGTGCCAACTCCTTTGAAAAACTAGCATTTTTATCAACTCTGTAGATTTCAAAAGAACCTCCTTAAAAAAAATCAAAGCTTATTTTGATGACCTTTTGGCTGAGATAAGAAGAGTTTGCCAGAATATGTACAAAGAGCAAGACATCAAGGAAAGCCATAAAGAGGTGGTACAGAATTCTTTTACACCGCAAGGTATTTAAAATACAGATCTCAGTCTTCACCCTAGGTCTAAATATCAACACAGAGGGTTCCCATCTCATCATCATCCTCCAGCAAAAGGAATTTTAAGTTCTAAAAGGTGGCAATATAATTACATATTTGAGTTGCTGGCTCCAAGAAAGAAATCTCATCGTTCAATCTGTGCAAGCACAGCTGTGCACACTGCTGTTCAATCTCTCTTACTGAGACGTCTCCTAGAGTTCACTTTCTCCCACTGATGTCATGAAAAATCTCCCTCTGATGTCAGTATGGCCAGAAGGCGTTGGCATATAAAGAAATCTAATGAATTGTGGGTGATTGCTTTATCTTTTGTGTTAGCTGCCAGTTTCCAATTTCACTAGAGTATGTTGCAGTTTATAATGGAAAATAACTCTCGTGTTTGGTTGTATTTTGTAAAATGCCCAAAGGCTTTTGCATACAAGAATTCTATAAAAGTGCTTGTGTTTTATTATTTTTAATAATGATACACTTGATCAAGAGTAGTCTACATATGGCCCCAGCTAACTCGAGCCACCCATGTTGGATAATTTTATTCTACATGTTTGTGATGCCAGGGGGTGGTTGTCTCTCCACTCTTACATATGCACCTGAATATTCCTGACTATGTAGTCTGGACAAGAAGCATCTTTGTAATTGTTCATTTATTATCAGTGTGCAGATAATTTAAAGACTTACTTCTATTCCAAGATTTTTATTCAAGTGAATGGAAGCTATCATTCTAAAGATGTAAGGCATAATCATAAAGTTGTTACTGTCCAACATGCATTCACATCTAGCTACTTATAAGGTCATAAGCAATATTATATGAAAGATGATTCAACCTTCAAAAGCAGTTCTTGGGTTAAAAGGAGCTAACAGGACTAGCAAGATATTTGTTGATAAAGTTATTTCATATTTCAAATACATTTGTTAATTATAGTTATCGAAGACTCATGCAAACACTAATACTTGTGCCTGGCAGCTGTAAGAATCACTAGAAAGAAGGGAATTTGAGTCTTTACCACAAGGAGATGCAAAGTAGGGTAGGTCTAATAATATTTCTAGGAAGAAAAAAATTCAAAACAAGTCCAGAATTCTGACTTCAGCTCAACAATGATTTATGGGATCACATTACTCCTTCTTTTCCCTTCCCAAAGAGTATTTGGACAACTGCCAAATATTTTTAAAAAGGTTTCGTGAATTTTATAATGAATGACAGTTTCTACCAGAACTGTCTCATTTGCTATTCACTCTTATCCTCTAAAACAAAACAAAAAAAACCCCCAAACAAAATCCCAACCAAACAAAAAAGAAACAAAAAAAACCACAAACCAAAACCAAACAACCTCCCCAAAAAATAAATGAAACCAAACAGAAACAAAACCCAAACAAACAACAACAAAAATCCAAAACCAACAGAACAACAACAGCAAACAATTTAAAATGTAATGCAAAGAGCAATAGTTTGAACAGGATCTTCATTAGTGGCCTGTAGTCTGACAATTCATATGGTGAGTTGGAGTGGACAGGATCAGGGTGGACTTAGGTGTGTTTTTCTAAGAGAAGATGATCTTGTGCTTATTATCTCATCTGTAACTAAAGCTGATCTGGAATTTTAGTCAGATAACACTTCCAACAAGGAAACATAGTCCCTCCCTCTGCCTGAGCTATGGGAACCATAACAGCATCTACACTACAGCAAAGGTACTTCTCCTAGGCTATGCGGTAAGAGTAAATCTATTTGAAGTAGGATCCATCTCAGACCACTTTGGACACCTACACTTCTATAATGTGATTGATCTGACCTATTGAACTCTTTGCTTTAGTTTGAAATGAATGCAATTGCAGAAATGTCTCTTTCTGTACAGCAACTAAAAGTGTACCCAGAGTGACATACTCAGATGGGGTTGTCTACGTCACAAGATCAGATGTTTGGTGAGTTCGATTCCAGACAGATAAATGTCCTACAACATCCAAGTATCCTTTCAGCACTTGAAAAGGTATAATTTCTTTACCAGCAGCATAATATTTTGAACTGTCATTTCCTAGATATTTTTGTTCCTTGAGAACTTGTGAATATTTGTTATTTTACCTGAGCTCAGACTAAATGTAAATTTTCATAAGAAGAAACTATTCTTATTTTTGCTAAGCTATGCTTCAAAGGCTGTTTAAAGACTTCACCTTATAAAATCAGTATAAATTTCTAGTTGCTGTAAATGAAGAAAAATTTCTTCCAGACAGCACTGATATTTGGAACATGACCTAATTTCTCTACTTCCCAAGATCTCACTGTATTAGGAAGTAAAATACCTGATGACACATTATCACATAGTGACATATAGAAAGGGTCAAGGGTGTAGCTTTTGCTGTTTGGTTCTGTTTATAACACTACTCAATATTAAATACAGAGGCCAGCCCAATTTCTTCGGAGATGTCATTATCTTCATCTGAGTTGCATTTAGATACTGGATTGAAAGCAGTGGTAATACCTTAACGCAGCCAGGTGATGAGGACACAATGCTAAATTCACACTACTCGCATGGTACAGCTTTCAGTGGACTTTGAGCTGCAAGTTAGTGAACCAAGTGAATTGCAATCATCCTGTCAAGACTGCCCAAAGATGTGTTCAACTAGTAACACTTGTGTTCACATTTACCACTGTCAATACTTGCTGCTCTGAGGACTCCAGGGTGTGTGTAGAAATGCATCATGAGCAAATGCTAGCTTACGCTGCTTTATGTAGTCCAAATATTATGGTACAAATTCACTCATGGCATAACCATTTGTTTACACAGTAGTAAGGGTAAACAAAATTGTCTGACACAGGTCAAGAATATACGTAAATCCAAAAAGAACTCAAATACCTAAATTCCAGCCATATTCAAGACTGTGGATCCATAGCCCTCAATTCAGCTGCTACCTGTATTGTACCTGTATTCTAGAGGTTTTCTTTCCAGATACAGCCACCATACTATTCTTAGTTCAACTGTCAGATCATTATGCTAGCATGGAAGAAACTTGCCTGCCACCACCATGCTGCAGCCAGCCCTAGAAAGTTAAAATGCACATCTGCCTTGCAAACCCCTTGGCCTCTGATATTCTCCTTTTCTCTCACTGGAATGGTTTCACTGGTCAGAAGTGAAAGCCCTCTTTTATCTCCTATGGGGAGAAAATTCTGAAATGGGTTTCCTGCTGTATGCATGGCAAAGACATTTTCCTTGAAATGGCCCTTGGAAAGAGAAGTCACTGTGCCCCTTGGAAGCACTGTCTTATTTTTGGTTTCTAGTCTAGCTCACCCTCAGTCGTCTTTAATTCCGTAATTCCACAGCAGGGTCAGTATCTGCACAGCAGGGAGCAGAGAGACACACTATTTAGGAAACTCTCTGGGAGGTGAGTTTGAATTCCCTCAGGCAAAAGCAACAACAGAGATTTCCCACAACCTGGGGGAGTGCTTTAATCACTAGGCTGCTGTTCAAAAGGCCACCCCCACCTACTCTTCTGCCATGTTTTTAGAAGAAGAGAGAGACAAGCTCTGTTTTTGGAATAAAGGGTATAACAGGTAGCTACGTGCTGGTGAAGATCTCACAGTATCCTCAGCATTTCCTAATAGAAAGATGACTACTTGATCCCAATGTACCTCACTCTTCCCACATACCTGTATGGGGCCAAGGCACTTAAGAGAGGTGTCTGCTTACCTTGGGCCAGCCACATAAAAGCTCGGCAATATAACACACAGTGTTGCAGCATCAAAGTCTCACTTTGGATCAAGCCTGAGGCTGCTACCAGAGGTAATTTATAATGTCAGGATTTAAAATCATATGTGATGCTCATTACTGTAACAACTGACTCTAGTCTAACAAAAGCAGCAATGCCACAATAGTTATTGTTAAGCAATTTAATTGATCCAGACATTTATGCAGAGCCATTTACCTGTTGGGGCTCTAGGCAGAGGCTAGGCTACCCTTCTTTTCATTCCCACATTAGATGACTTATAATTTCTTAACTCAACCTGAAGGGATATCCTCAGGTTTCAGGGCCTTCAGCAACTATTCTGGTTGCTCATCTCCAAAACTGACTCTGCATGTATATTGGTATATTGTGCTAGTCACTATGGATGACACCCTTTATTTTTGGCTGCCAACACTTTACCTTAATTGCGTGTGCAAGTCATTGGCCTCTGAGGTTCACCTTACTTCACCTCCAAAGGCTCTGTGAGGTAATATTGCTTAGTAAACTCCAAAGATTTTTGTAAAGTAACCTTGAAATAGTATGGTCTTCTTCCTTTTTGTTTTCCCCAACAGATCCATGAGCAACACCAGTGAATTCATAAGTCTAACAGGGATCACTAACAGTAGTCACAGTTGAAATTTTTTAACTGGCATTTTCCTCAGAAGAAATAGATTGCAAATAGTAGACTGCTCTGTGTGCAGGCAGGAAAACCTGTTGACATTCTGAAATAAGCCTAAATAAAATTTAGCTTTTATGCATCAATTCAAACAACTAAATTTCCTTCCTAGTACTTGTTCCCCAAACATGTAACCTCCATTAGGGTCAATGTAGAGAGTGGGCATGCAACACCAAGAAGGGTTACTGTGACTCGACTGGTCGACGACAAAAAGGCTGTGGATGTTGTGTACTTGGACCTTAGCAAAGCCTTTGACACGGTTTCCCACAATAAGCTACAGGAGAAACTTGTAAAGC
>WEKX01002739.1:9549-25514 GCA_013390025.1 Pitta sordida
TATATATATATTTAGAGTTTAAATTGTATGAGCAATTTTAAATAAAATCATTTGTCATAGAGTAGGAAAAAAAATTCACTGGACTGGTCTGATTGCTTTTGAGTTTATGTACAGATGCCACAGTTTCAGCAATGTAACAAAGTATATGCAGTCATTCTGAATTTTTCATTTTTTTATTAAAAAGAAATCTTGCAATTCTTAGGTTGTTTTTGGTTTGTTTTTGTTTTTTTGTTTTTTTGTTAGTAGAAACCAACTCACAGAAATCACTTAATTTTTAAATACAGGTTTTTGAAAATGAAAGACTAAATAAAATGAAGGCTATAATATCTATCATATAATTAGAACTCAATGCAAATAAATTAGTATAAATTTAAAAAAAATAAAATTGGTCACAGTCATACCAGACTGGGTAGGTAAGTGATTACAGTGGTATAAAAAAGTTTTATAATTTCAAATTTAGAAAACAATTTTCAATTTAGGATTCTGACATCTCTGATGCCACCAGAGATTGTCTTTTAAATATACAATTTTGTTACAGGTGAAGGTGAGCAGAATACTTTGCAGTGCAATCTGCCCTCTAACATATTCTTCTTTTTGATCTGCGCTATATGGTGTCCAAGTATTGGACCCATGACAAAAAGAGTACATTCAGAGCTTATTTTTTCTGTACTCAAGGAGGTAAAGTAAAGATCCCTTTTGATATTCACCTCATTGCTGGTTATCTTTCTTTACACCTTGTTAAAGTTTGACTTGACACCGTCAATAACCCAGATCAAAGATGTCATAATACATAATTGAACGACGTGTGGGACATACTTGGTAAAAATTCATTTTGCAGAGAAAGAGATGGACGGACTTAGCCAACTGATACTTAACATTTAATGCGGACAAAAACTTTGAGCAGGTTGCTCCAATAAAATGGAATAGTTATGGTCGTGCAGGGGTACACCAGGCAAAATTTTCTATGAGTTCAGTTACTTTGCAACTTCTTTTCCAATAATTTGGAGATGCTATAGCAAATAAGTGACAAGGTCTTGAAAGATAGGCAATATGTGGTTTCTTTCAATACAATGTAACACCACAGAGATGATAATACAGAATGATTGGTGGTACGTTTTTTATATATTGTTTCTATTATATTATATATCAAAATTCAGGGTTAATGTTTGCTTATCAAGGGGCCGATGTAATATTGCCATTCTACTTACTTGTTCATTTATTATCTATTCAGTCTAGTTTTTACTTTATTTATTGCTGTTCCTTTTATGTACATTTCTTTCTTATGTGCTGCTTTTGTTCTCTCTACTATTCTTTGTGTATGATATGTGGAGGTAATTTTGAACGAAATTAAGACAGCTAAATCAACATTACCAATACAGTTTTGTTTGTCTGGAATGTTAACTATCTCTTAAAATTTGTACAACATATATGGTGTAGTCCTTTTATTGTTGAAGGTTATTTGAATGTCTTCTAAGAATTGCCGAATTGCTTATTGATCTAATAATTACACATATTTCTTGGTAGTTCTGGTATCTGTCTTTTTTTGTTTCTCTATGTTAAAAATTTAATAAACAAAACATAAAAGAAAAAAGAATTTAAAAAAAAGGGATGCCTAAGAATAGATACTTGAGGCTTTTCTCATTGAAAATCTGTATCAGTTATTTTTTATGGAAATCTTCTGTGTACAATTTCTCAACTAGCCTGCAAAAGCCTCTCTGGAGTTATCTGTAAGCCCACTATCTCTGAGCAGTTAAGGAATACTTTATGATCGATAAAAATCTCTTCTGTAAATATGTGTCTCATCGAATTAGAGATAACATTAGTGTCATGAGGAAGACAGCAGTATTGGTGGAATGAAGTTAGATTATACTGAAGCCAGAATTGTTTTCCGTTACAAGTATTTGAAATATTTGAACATAATATATTCAAGTAATCTTTGTTGTACTAGAGTGTGTTCACACACTTTATTTTTATTTCTTCTTGGTGTTGACAATTGAAGGAACTTTTTCAATTAAAATAATCAGTAATTGTAAAATCTAAGTAACTATCTTAACTATTGTTGGGGCAGATCAATTCAAGGTGTCTAAATCTTGAGTGTTTTGTCCTACGTGTGCTCTTTTCAAACACAAAGTCAAGTGAAGTGGTTTTAAGTTGAGGCTATGGTTTTATGCCTCATCAATTTTTTTCCCTTGTTTTTTTTCCCTACATAGACTACATTGATCCTTAAGTCCTCTATATGTTTTTCCAAGGCATTGCTACTTTGAGATGCATCTCTATGCCCAAACAATTTATGACTTTTCTTAATTTTATTTTATCACTGAATAGTTTGAAGAAGTATACTCTACAGTGACTATATACTGTCATACCTTCGAGGTCATGAGGAACGGGTCTCCCAGGGGTCTCAAAAACTGTCATTCACAAACAGTCGTGGGTCATTAATATGCACACAGGCCACACTCATCACTCCGCCCCCAGTCAATTGGGAGCTCTGGGGAGCATTTTCTGCTCCTCCCCACAGGCTCTCCCAGCACAGGGGAGTAAAGGGAAGTGTTTCTGAGCCCTCTCCAACTAGGGAGACCCCTGGAGAATCCCTGAACTTCTCTTTGGCCACGCTGCCACTTCTGCAGACACCGTTGGGCTGCTGCCATCGCACATGCTTGCACTGCCTCCACAGTGGGGAAGCCCCAGAGCTGCTACAGGGAAGCGATGTCCCCGGACTCTGGTCAGCACTCTTGCAGCCTGGGAAATCTTAACTTTGCAGCAGTGTGACACCTGGGGCCCCTTATGGCAGGGGAGACTTTGGTGTTGGAGTTTCTTTCCCTTTAACTGTGGTGGTTACAATATGTACATCCACTGATCCCGGGTACAAGAGCATGAGTGCTGGCCACATGGACCCAACAGAACACCACTTCCTGGCTGCAGTGGGGGGAGGGCACAGGGGAACAGAAGCCTCTTTTTGGGACAGCAGCAGCAGCAGCATGGGCATGTCCCACCGCCGCCACGGCCAGCCCAGCCCCACTTTTGTGGGGCACTTTCCCTGGGGGTACGTCATCTCCAGGTGTGCCAGGCATGCAGTCCCCTGGCACAGACAGCATTGCCTTCCTCACCTGTAGCCACGGGAACAGTAACACACAGACACATGCACAAAGCACTGCCCACTCATAATTTGCAGGTGTTCTGCACACACGGGCAGGTGGGCAGAGGGGGAAAGCGGATATTGCACTCCCGTCGCAGTCCCTGTGGAGGATGATACGTGCTGCGTCCATCTGAGGGTGGCTGTGGAAGCTTTTATACAGACTTTCTCAATGGTTTAATGTTATGAATTGAACCACCATTAGCGCCTCTGGAGTGTCCATTGTGGCTGTGCGTGCAGTGGGGGTCAGTCCCTTAGCTGGGCTTAGAGCAACAAGGGATGGTATGGCTTGTGGCGGTGCTGTGCTGGATCTCGGTGGCCACCCACTGCATACTGCGAGCAGGTGGCACCGAATGTTCCCTGCACGCGACTAAAATGCCCCGTGTGCCCTGAGGCACGCCGCAGTGTAAGCCTTCCATGGTAGGGACTGGGCATGGAGACACACAGGAGAAGGGCAGGGACTATGGCACGGTGCCACGGGACTATAAATGCCACGGTGAGTGGGAGGCACCGCACAGCCTCCCTCCCTGCGAGGTTGGGCCAGTCCTACCCCACAGGGATTGCCAACATCGCCCCTCAGCGAAGTGGAGGCACTGCACATGCATTGACCGAGAAGCTCTGTGTGGGAAAATTCTCACGACTCGGTGCGGTCGTAATGAAAAAGTTGCAATGCACCAAGGTATGACTGTAGTTTCCTTTTAACTTAGATTTTTAAACATATTCCCCTTACTGTTGACTTTGATTTTGACATGGGATATCCTGAAGATTATGCATGAAATTAGATTTCAATCTGTGGCCCAATTTTTTTGCGTGTTTCTTGGGTTTTTGAAGATACATGAGGATTTCTGGGTACATATCTGGAGGCTCAAATAGTCTCTTCAGAAGGGTTTAAAATTTGTTTTTCTTTGTGAAGTTTTAATGCAAACTTCATTTAATAAGTGAACTCTTGGGAACTGTATGTGCTAAACTTTATGTGTTTCAAACATGTATATAGGTATATCATATTTCTTTCCCTTTTGATAGGTTTGTTCAGAAATCAATCAAATTAACCATAAGCTTGTAACTGATGTCACGATTTTTTATTATTTTTTGATGATGATCAGGATACATTATGAAGTATCAAAATTTGTCTCCAACATCCTTTATTAACAGCTGTTGACTGTTAGCAGAAATTAATGAGTGAATAGGTCCATTAGTTTCTTTATAACAAAATGGACATTATAGTGTTAGTCAATTGAATTCTGTCCTAAGGCATTTGTACACAATGGACATTATAGTATTAGTCAATTGAATTCTGTCCTAAAGCTTTTGTACTGTGATTAATTCTATCTTATCTCGTCTCTTTTCCTCTCGTCTTAAGATACACAGAAGTCTACCAGAAGAGAGGTCTAGGATTAAGTGTCTTCAATATGCCTATGTCATCTATTTGTTGTTTAGGTTGATGGTGAAGGTATAATGAAGTATTTGCTTTTTGTAAGATTGAGAAAAGCCAACAAGCTAAGGACGAAAAGATAACTACTGAATAAATTGAAATCTAGGCCAAATGCTTTTTGAAATGGTTTAAGTAATTTTCCATATGTTTTTAAGTAATCAGATAATCTCAGTCCTCTTGGAATGTTCTTTGTTACATTTTTCCTTGGCTATGTAGCCCTAATCACTAGTTATAGGATCACTCTCCTGACACTGTATGATTTATAGTACTACTTCATGATTGTTACATTTGCTGGACAATAGGTCCTAATCACACTAAATTCTCTTTATTTCTAAAACTCTGTAGCATAGACAAAATAAGAAATCATACTTCCTTTTGTAGCACACAAAGGCTGATTTTTAAAGTGTTGCAGAATGTGTATTCCAACATTGAAAAGGAACAGTCCTATTAGATGTCAAAAAGGCTTTCAGCAAAGGAATATAAATTATATTCTAACTAATAGAAATTATTGTATAACATGGATGTTCTGATTAAATTAATACAGTGATCCTTCGCATAGTCGTGGTCCGTAATTTGCGGGATCCCATACTTGCTGTTGATTTTCCAGTGAGTTGCGGGACCTGGTGCGTGCGCACAATATACCGCGACCCCAAGTCGGCTCGGACCCCGGCCCCGACACTCGCGCCGGCGAGCACAGCTGGCCCCACCCTCCCCACCCTGCCGCTCGCAGGATGAGCACAGCGGGCCCCCTCCCTGGTCCCCCCCTGCAGCTCGCAGGACTCAGGACTTGCTGCTTGGCTGACGTTCCGGGCCAGCCCCCCCGCTCACCGATCAGGGCTGGCTTCCCCGCTCGCCGATCGAGGCCGCCTCTCCCCCTCACCAATTGGTGCTCGGGGCTGTGGCTCGCTGATTGGCAATCAGCGCTTGGGGCCACGGCTCGTCCCCCACCCCCCACCCGCATCGGCAGAGCGCAGCCAGACAACAGAGACAAGCCCTGCTCTCCGGACACATTTTAGGGATGGGTAACTTTGATTATATGGAAAGAAGTTTGCTATTTTTTCTTTCTCTTTACTATGATTAAGTCATTCTGGATATAAAGAGAAAGAGATTTTCACTGAATCCACACTTCAGGAAACAGAACAGCATAGAAGTCCACACATCCAGCTGGCAGCCGGCCACTAGTGGAGTCCCACAGGGATCACTGCTTGCACCGGCACTGCTTAATATTTTTATTGATAATATGGACGAGAGAGTTGAGTCCACCATTAGCAAGTTTGCAGATGATAGCAAGCTGGGGGCAAATGTTGAACTACCAGAGGGCAGAAGGGCCCTTCAGAGGGACCTTGACCAGCTAGAGAAATGGGAAGATACTAATAGTATTAGATTTAAAAAATCCAAATGACAGGTTCTTCACTTTGGACATAACAACCCCATGCAATGCTATTGGTTGGGGGATGAGTGGCTGGAGAGTGCTGAAATGGGGATGGATTTTGGAGCAATGATTGACAGAAAACTTAATATGAGCCAGCAGTGTGCCCAGGTTGCTAAGAGGGCCACTGGCAACCCGGCCTGTATCAGGAATAATGTGGTCNCTCTCAGGCTGCCAGCACCAGAACAAGAGGACATGACCTCAAGCTATGCCAGGGGAGGTTTCGACTGGATGTTAGGCAGAGCTTTTTCATAGAGAGTGATCTCTCATTGGAATGGCCTGCCCAGGGAGATGGTGGAGTCACCATCCCTGGAGGTGTTTAAGAGAAGACTGGATGAGGAATTCAGTGACATGTCCTAGATGATGGGAATCTTGGATGGATGCAGCTTGGTACCCGTGGTTCCACAGTTTTGGGTTCAATCCCTGGGAGGACATTTGCTTGGGAGCTGGACTAGATGATCCTTGGGGTCCCTTCCAACTCGAAATAACCTGTGAACCTGTGAGCATTGTCAATTAAAAAAAGTTCTAGAGGACAAATGCATTGCAAATTCATCACATTTATAGCATTTTGCCTATGAAATAAGCTCAGGAGAGATTCTTTCAAATGTGTCAATGGTACCACCTGTTAAGACATTAGGCAAAACACTTGACAAGTCCATGAAAAAGAATTATATATTTCACAGATGATTCATGTACTAATATAAAAGTCTAGCATACCTCAGTTCTTAATGCTGTCATATTCACATCTTCTCATATTCGTGGAAATTTGTCCCAGTTTTTATTCAGTTATTCATGGAGTGGTGGGGTCCCACACTGGCAGAACAGTGCAGTCCCAGCCCCAGCTAGCCCTGCCAGGAGTAGGGAAGTCTTTAACTGTAACACAGGAACTCATGTGGGGCCTGTTCTGGCCATCCACAGTCATTCTGGACTTGCCAGTATATATGTGCATATTCATAGCCTGAGGAAAACACTCCTGCCAGTGCTAGCTGCTGCAGTTAAAGGGATAAAACCCCAACTTCCATGCTTCTCGCTGCCCATAAGGAGCCCATGATTTTGCAGTGTTCCACAGTTGCCATATTTCTGGCAATAATTTGCCATATTAATGTCGGACCCATATTCGTGAATTAAAGGTTCTGCAGAACCCCTGGGATACCTGTAATCTGCGAATTCTGAGGTTTGACTGTACTCTTATAAGTACCAAGAAACCCAATTTATTTACAGATATGTACTTCATAATTAATTCTATAGTGCTTAATGAGATGTGAAACCTAAGTGTAGTTTGTCCATGTTGGGATATTAGCAACATCTGTCTTATAATCAAATAACAGCTCTTTTCTAAATAATTTTCATTAGATTTACAGGTTTTTTACATCCTTGAAGCCATTGCTTCCCATGAAGTTTATTTAAATTGATCAATAGTTTTAAGTGCTTTATGGGTGCACAGGCAGAAAGAAAGACACAGCACTGATTGTGGAAGTCTGATTTTCTTTGCAAACCAGGAAATAATCAGTAATCATGAATGCTCTTCCTCTAATTCAAGTTCCACTTCTCAACAGGATAAAATTAGTTGAAAGAAAATAAAAAGAACAAAAACAAGCACTAGAAACACAACTTGAAACTGAAACAGGAGAGGCTGGTTGCTTAGGCTTTGATAAAATAAAGCTGCCTTTGAAGATGTAAATGTATATTGCTACAAGGGAAAGACTATGATCAGTTCTCAGGTTAACCAAAAATGCTGCCTCAGCTGAACTTGCACCATGCTTCATGCAGATAATTTTACATTGGACACCCAGCTGAGCAGTGGAAATAAAAAGCTATCACACTTCTCTGTTCCGTAACCTTGGCATTGTCTCTCCTCTGAGCTCTTCCCAGCAGTATCTGCCCTGAAAGTGTCTTCGACTGTTTGGATGGTGTTACCTCTGACAACTGATGCTAGCTGACATAAAATGAAGAAAACATCTCTCTTTGAAATATGATCCACTCAAAATAGTTTTAAACACCAAAGTAACTCTTGTACGGAAGTGTTGAGTATCTCAAAAAAGCATTAATTGCTAAATATTGCTGAAACATTTGATGAATGTTATTTTAAGCCCGTCAGATAATACATTTATACACTAGTTGAAGGAAACCTGTTCCTTTAAAAACATATAAGCCATGAAACCATACTGATACCATAGAGAGGGTAAAATTTCCTCAACAAAATTGATTTTAAGAAAATGTCAATTTGGAGTATCATGCCTTCAATGTTTTTGAACAACCATTTCATAATGGATATACATAAAAAGATGATATTCATAAAGGTTTTTAAGATGCACTTGTATCTTACACTAATAAAATCTAGTTTTTTCTAAGACCTTCTGGTTTAAAGTTTTTTACTAGAAAGGTCTGCAAGCTGAAACTGCTCTTTCAGCAGACATGAAAAACTGATTTTGCAAATAGTTTAGCATACTAAATTCAGAAATAAGAATTATTAACCTTTTTGCAGTTACATATAGCAAGATTTACCTCAAAACATAATACCATAGAAAACTTAAGTATACTATAAACACACTTTCTAATGAACTTATTTGGACATGCTGAGTAGCATGAAGTAATAAAACCAAAATTTATGTCAATTAGTCCTGACAGAGAGCAGTGAAATTTTCTTATGTAAACAATGAAAAGTATTTTATTCAGACTCTGATTCAGCTCTAACTGCGGTCAAAGGAATAATGGAAAAATCCTATGGAAAACTACAGATTATGTTGTGAGAAACGAACTCACGTAAAATCTTAAAATTTAAAATATTTATTGGGGACAAAGTTAGTGGAAGAAAGAAAAACAGTGCTGGGTGCTTGACCAAAGTCAGAGGCACAGTTACAATTAAAACCAGGGATTTTATGTATAACATAATTACGGTCGGCCCACCAGTGGCCACCATTCAACGCAGAAGTTGGGCTGCGTGGGTCCAAATTAAGACTGCGGACGCGTGATATAGGAGTCCGGGCTGTATAACATAATTATTGTAACACTGTTATGGTCCCGAGAATGGGGATGAGTCTGTCTTTTTTCCATCTTCTTCTGTCCAGCTGCAGGTGCAAAGTCTTCCTCCTATTGCTACCAAAGAAGAGCGTAAGTTGGCTCTTTTTAAAATCCTCTTTAGTTTAGTGGTAAGTGTCCCTGTCTCTCATGAGGTGTGTTATAGGTAGGATGGTCTGTTGGCAGTAGGATGGCAACAGGTCAGGTAACAGGTTTCGCTAGGTTAGGTAATAGGTGATAGGTTGCACTTGATGACCTCTATGGTCTTTTCCAACCTTACTGATTCTGTGATTCTGTGATTTTGTGATTCCTGCCAAGGAGGCAGTGGTGCAGTTTAAGAGTCGGACCTGATGATCCTTGTGGGTCCCTTCAGAAACTCAGAATATTCTGTGATTTTCCATCCAGTCAGGCTCTGCTTTTTTACCCCAACCAGGCTTCTCCCTGCTCTCACCATGGATGCCTGTTTCCAAACCTGCTTGTCTCCAAGCAAACCCCTTGTAAAACTGCCAGGTTCTTGACTACAAACCTCCCATAAAGTCTCCTGCAACTGCTTTTACAGATATTTATTTAACCTACACATTAACCATAACAAAGATGCTATTAACTTTATTACCATCTGCGAAAGCAAAATCTTAATAAACTTCATTATTTCTTATAATGAATTTTATTACTATTAGCGAAAGCAAAATTTTAATAGGTCCATCACATCTCACAACATTAACAATAAACACAAAAAGATGTGAAAAAAAACAAAAATAAGAGAATCCCCAAGTGTATCTGGTTCAAAATAGGATATATAAAAGGAAATTTGGCTCACTATGAAGTGATTGTAAATACATATATTTAAGACAACAGATAGCTTAAGACAATATGTAAAGCTCAACATAAGAATTGTTCCCTTTATTATCAGAGATTATAGGAACCTTATTCATAATCTAACTTCTTATTGTTCTGGGTGGTGTAGAGATAAAGAGTAAAAGATACTAAAAATATTAAAATATCAGAAATAATGGTTATAAGACTAGAGTATGTTGACTTCATTGCTAGAATTCATTGGGAATTCACATGGAAGGATTTCTCTCTTAAAGGGCAAAGAGATTACAGAGAATTTGAAGCATTTCTTTTTCGTTGGTCTTCAAAGAGGATAATAAAAGCATACTTTCCTAATGGATTGCTTTTTACATATAGTGAAGGTATCAGATGATAGAATAAGTCAATAAATTAAATTTAAATAAATCACAGCAATCAAATGACATTCACCTAAGATTTATAATTACGAAAGTAGCTATATTACTGCATAAAATAATACAATTTATGTATAAGCTTGGATGTTTGTCAGTTTATATCTTTTTTACCAAATATAAAGCCAAAGTTAATCCCAAGAAGCCTAGAACAGTGAACTTTCTTTTAATAAAAGTCACTATCCCCTTGCTATTAGCTATTGTTCAAGAGAAAGGTATGGCTTCTTGCTTGGAAGTTTTGATTTTGTTAACATTTTTCTTTATTTGCTGAAAAATATATATTTATCTCTGACAATCGTTGTGCATGATTGTTTTGGTTTAGGATTAGTATTCTCCAATTTAGTAAACCCTCTAAAACCACGCACAAGTTCCGCCCCCACTCCAATTGGAGGCACAAAAAGCAAAGATCATGGGTTGAGATAAGAACAATTTAATGGAAACAAAAATGAGATAAGTAACTAAACAGTAAACAGTAAGAGCAATAATATTAATATCAAAAGTAAAGTTTAAAAAAGAATTTACATGAAGAGACCCTGACAATAAACAATTCTGGGCCACTCTATCTGCCACGTTTTCTCAACAGGAAGGAATCTCTTATCCCTGGATAAGACTCCCTTCTCCTCACCCTTGGGAATGATGTCAATTTGTATAGAAAAACCTCCATCCCATCTAGTGCAAAAATTATTACTGTCCTGGCTGGAACCAGGACAATAATATAAGATAAATTATTGAATCCGGAGCCATTTTACTATGTTAAAGACAACTCAACTATATTTTATAGTTCTGCGCTGGTGGTTACTATTCCATGACTGCTTGAAACCAGTTAAATTATATAGACAAATCTTATAATAGTCTTGAAAACTGCTGAGATTCAAACGCTCACTATATAATAAAGTTTTCTTAGTCTCCTGCATTGTTGTTGCACTCTGTCCACAGAGAGTATTCACATATCTACCTTTTCAGAGCTGTCAGCTTCCCATAACAGCTTTTCTAATAAAATTAAAATTTCCCTAGGAGCAGGAATATGGATTTGCTATGTTCTCTGATGTTGCATATTCAATGATTGTTTTTAGAACATTGTGTCAGGTATGTGATAATTTCCTGAAAAAACAGGTTTTAACTCATTAACTAGCCAGATTTGATTCCTTAAAGCAAAGCAAAATAAACCTAAATGCTTGGTATCTCCAATATTATAGCACATTTAAAGAGGCAAACAGAGGTTTAGAGATCCATACAGTTATAATACCATACAGGTATAATACAGGAACCAGTGAGCCCACACCTCAAGTACTGTGTCCAGTTCTAGGCCCCTCACTTCAAGAAGGACATTGAGGTGCTGCAATACGACTAGAGAAGGGCAATGAAGCTGGTGAAGGGTCTAGAGAGTGAGGAGTGGCTGAGGAATCTGGAGGTGTTTAGCCTGGAGAAAAGGAGATTCAGTGGAAACTTTATTCTCTACAACTATCTGAAAGAAGGTTAAAGTGAATCTACTTCTCTCAGGCAAGTAGAAACAGAACAAAAGGAAATGACTTCAAGTTGCACAAGGATTGGATATTAGGGAGAGTTTTTTCACTGAAAGGGCTGTCAAGCATTAGAATGGGCTTCCCAGAGAAGTGATAGACTCACCATCCCTGTAAGAGTTCAAGAAACTACTGGGTGTAGCAGTTAGTGCTATGGTTTAGTTGATAAGGTGGTGTTCAGTCAAAGTTGGACTTGNGGTGGTGTTCAGTCAAAGATGGACTTGATGGGCTCTATGGTCTTTTCCAACCAGAATGATTCTACAATTTCATCATTCTGTAATGGATATATACCTGCTAAGGCTTCAGGGGATTTTGTTTAACTATTAATGAAACTGTTAGCTATTGTGACTCATGATAGTCATGGCTAGCTGTAACATGACATATATTTTATTTTGTTTTATGACAGTGTAGTTAACCATCTTTTTCTGAAGTATTTCAATGAGGGACTAAGTTTACTTATCTAATAATATTATAATTTCTCAATGTATATATCGAAAGTATTTTATAATTTCTCTAATATGGATTGTCTTGAGCTTGAATGTTTTTCATGAATTAAAAAAAAAAAAAATCAAAACCCAGTGTGTCTTTTAAATTACTTAAAATTATAGTGCAAAAATTTTCCATGTCAAAGACAATGTAACCCAGTCCATTACAGACCAACATAGGGTTATATGGCATTACGAAACTAATCATCTGGTAATAGACAGGGTTTTTTCTTATTCTTCATTGGTGATTCGCAAACATTAAGACACAACTTTAGCCTAACAAGGTTCAGACCCAGAATATCTCATTTTTCTTTGTGAAAGGCAGCATGGGAAATTTATTCCTTGCATTTTGTCTTTTTATTTACTCTAGGTGAGGGGAGTGGGAGTGTAGTGTGAGTTTAATAGTACTGAATTAAATCATAGAATCATCTAATCATAGAATAGTTAACAGTTTACAGAAAATAAAGGTTGGAACTTTTAGGTGGTTAGATGGAAGATATTTTCTCTGAATCTCCTATAGAAATATGCAATATAAATTGGTTACTTTGCACTGCATGTAGTAAAAATATTTTTCTAATGAAAACATGTATTGGAGAAATGTTTTCATTATTTGTTTGATATGTTTTCATATATGTTCATATATTTTCATATATGTTTGATTTGTTTTTATTATTTTCCTATGATACTTGTTTGGAGATACCTGTAGAATATTGCAGCAGAAATCCATATTAGACTAACATTCATCCTGAATTTTTTGAGATGCACAAAATTTATCAGTCATTTGCTCAGTGCACAACAGCATAACTCTAAAAAGATCCATTAGAAAATATATTTAGTTTCCATATGCGATATATGATGGTTACTGTGCCGATGATATTGAAACATACAGTTAAAAATTTAACATTCAAGTTCCTCAGTACCAGCATATCCATAAACCTATTTGCTATTTAGCCATTTAACACAAATATTTACAGTTCAAGAGATACACAGTTACTATAGCAACAGCTACATTTACAGTCTCAGAATAAATGGAAAGACTAATCTGTCCTGCCAGTAAAGCAAAAAGCTTTTTTGTAAAATGTAGTTTATCCATTGCTTTTATAATAGAAATTAGTGGCATTCAAATTATGAACCATGATCTGGTTGCAGACTGCCAGCTTTGATCTTGAAGGCGACTGTTACACCCAGCTCATGGTTTGACTGCATGTTCAGTAGCTTCAACAAGTGATGGTAATATACTCTTTTCTTTTTTGTGTTTAGACTATGATAAGATGACAGATGCAGACAGAATAAACAAGAGACTCTTTAGCTGGATCTTTTCATGGTTAAAATGATCAGTAACCTAGGGTGAAAGAAAGGTACTTTTCATACAAAATGTTAATTTAATAGCAATGAAATAAAAAATCAGAAGTAATATTTTTTCAGAAGAGC
Organism: Pitta sordida; assembly: GCA_013390025.1. Taxonomy (NCBI): domain Eukaryota; kingdom Metazoa; phylum Chordata; class Aves; order Passeriformes; family Pittidae; genus Pitta; species Pitta sordida. Next base: position 23,239 of record WEKX01002739.1, read on the forward strand.
TACAATTTTCTTTATAAAAAGATACAAACTAGATAATTTTGGAAAGAAAGTTATATATCTCTTCTTTGCAGGATCCATTACCACCTGAAAAATTTTTGTAGACAGCTTGATATGCATTGGTTTTGCAGATTAAATTAGACTATCACATGTCTCAGGGCACCTCCCTGTGTCAGTGCCGCATACAAGACTAAAATGAAATATCACAATTCTGGAATAAGCAGTGCACTTGCAAAATCTACCTTACATTGTCTTATATGCAACGGCTGGGTTCTTCAAAATAAAAAATACTTGTTATAAAAAGGATACTAAGGCAATCCATTTCAATAATGCATTTTTATATTAAAGATGAATTAAAATAATTATTATTGTCTCTAAGTTACTAAATCTTATAGGCGTCTCAAGGAGTTACCTGAGGAACAAAGCTCCATTGATCTATGGAGCAAATCAGTTGAGTGTCATATTCCATGTCAACAGTGAGTTGCTGAAGTTGAGCAGATCACTGCCTGGCTTGCTCTTCCTGTCCTCTTCTGCTCATACCCTATAAGCCTACACCCTTTACTTGATCATACCCTATGGTACAGGGATTATGAGGGCTCTCTATAAATCTAATTTACCACACTATAAATTTTAGTAATGTGGCATATCAAATAAACATCTCAACCAATACCTTTTGCTTACAATTTTATTGATAAGAATGGTTGTGTTCTGGCCTCAAAGTAATGCATATTCTTGCTCTTAAAAAAAAAAAAAAAAAGGAAATTTTTTTATTTATTTGGANGGATATATTTTCATTGATTTGGATATTTCAATGCCCTTACAAAAAACCAATGTTAATCCTAATTTTTTTCTCCAGAATTTGCACTTCTTATTATTCCATTTGTAGATATATGATCACAAGAACAAATTTCAGGACATTTCTGTAATGTAAGTTACTGCCTTAACTGATTTCTTTCTCCTAATTATTGCAAAGACTGAAGAAGAAACTTTTCTGGACACACATGAAAGCTTGTCTTAAAGGTTGATTTTCATTCTTTAAATTGGCGTTTATTAGAGCTTTCTATTTATGACATGTTTTCAATAACTGGAAATTCTAGTGTATTCTTATGTAAAGAAAGCATGTAGAATCATAATGCTTGAAAAAAGCTGGAATATTTTCAGGCTTAAGGGTTCCTGATGGGAGTTCCAATGAAGCAGTCTCTTCAGGTAAAAAGATTAGAAGATAGTCACTGTTTGCAGATGTACAAAAAAATCTGTAATTGGTAGTTTGTCGTACTTAAAGTTTGATTGCTGCATAGTAGGTAAATATTTGGCAGCCAGCTGGTTGGAGATTTAAAAAGAAAATAAAAAATCATAATATTAGAATTAAGTAAAAATAATCAAAAAATTAAACCTATCGATTTTTACAATTTGTGGAAAAATAGTATTTTAAAATATGTGTTATTTTAACGGAAAATTTCATTAAGATTGATTGATTGATTGTAGCTTATTTCATGGGTATTTTAAAAATGACATTCAATTACTAAAAAAAAAATGGTTATTAGGGAAGGCCGTGGAATGATGCTACAGTTCTTCCAGAGCACAGAATTGAACTGAATGCAAACAACTGTAAATTAAGAAATGCAAAATTTCAAATTCAGACTTCTAAATCCAGGAAGAAGTGAAATACAGAACACAGTCCTGCAATCTTAACTCTGTGTTCATTAACAACCGTCCAGTCTGGTTATAACATATGCATTTTCTCTTTCCTGGACAGAACAAATAAAAACAGTTTAGCCCTATCTTAAAATGGATTAATTCAACCTCAAGGTCTCCTTGAAGTAATCAGCAAGTTTTTCCTTCTCTCTTTTGAGTCCTTTTACATAGGCCTAGTGTTAGAAGTTTTGTATCATATTCATCCCCAAGACTTCACTGTTTTTTAACTGTAATTACAGTAATTTAGATGATCCTCTGGGTCCCTTCCAACTCAGAGGAACTTGTGAACTTGTAATCTCAAGCACATAAAAAAGGGGAATGGTATCCCCACTTCACTGTACTCTCCACACGGTCCCAAATAACTCCCTTCATATCCTCCCCATCTTCCTGTTATTCATTTGTGTCCTCCAGGGAAGTAATTCATCCCCCTGCTCCTCTTCCCATACTCTTAAGGTGCAATGTAAATTTTCAGCAGACTGGATTTCTTAAAAATAGATATGATAACTTCTCTTCTCCTCTTTTAACAGGAAAGGTTTGAGTAACAGTATCACAGTATCACACAGCATAGATAAGGCTGGAAAGGA
>WEKX01002740.1:0-53761 GCA_013390025.1 Pitta sordida
CTCGCCCTGCAAGTGGCGGCGGGGGGAGGGGGGCGGGGCAGAGCCGGCTGTGCTCGCCAGTGTGAGTGGTAGGGCCGGGGGCAGAGCTGACTGGGGTCGCGGTACGTTGTGCGCACACGCCAGGTCCCGCAACTCGCTGGAAAATCAACAGCAAGTATGGGATCCCGTAAATTATGGACCGCGACTATGTGAAGGATCATTGTATATGTAACATGAAAGGACACAATTTGACATGCACATTGTGAAAGCAATGCACTATCTTCACCCTAGAATATAACAAATAAACGTCACGCAATAAAAATGGAGCATATGTGACAGAACTGGTCATGGTTTTATGCGATGGTTTTTTATGGGATGTTTTCATTCGTCCTTTGAGTGAATTATAAATCTGAGGGGAAAAAAATAACTCTGGTAACAATGAATTTAGTATTTTAGCCAATTTAGAATCTTGGATGAGAAATTATCTTTAAAACGCCCACCAACGTACTTCAAACCATTAGTTTTCATGATTATGATAAGAAAGCATTAAGAATTTTGCAAAATGTTACTACTTACTTCTCTCCAAAGAACTTTCTCCAGAAATCTGCAGCATCAGCTTTGGTGATCCGAAAGTTATCACCCTGGAATTGGCCATTTGGAAAAATAGCCTTGATTTCTGCTAGCATGTGGCTGAAGATGAGAGACAGCTTTGTTAGGTTTCTCCTGTGGATATAATAGGGGAAAAACAGAAAATCACATTAAATTCTTTAAATTGAATAAGTTTAATCAATCCATCAGTATATGTTTATATCAGCATGTAAGTATATATCAGTATATATAAGTTTAATCAATCTACTAGTACATCCTGCATATTTAAGAATCACCACGTGACACAAGAAAAACACTGAGCTTTCACCTGAAAACATGAAGAAATACAAATCAGTACCTTGTATTTCCACGCACTTACGAGTATGTACTTATCGTAAGTTTCCACAAATACAAAAATCATTTCTTTGGCAACAGAGCAGATTTGAATTCTCAACTGCATATTTAGGTGTATTTCTTGTGCATTAAGCTTGTGCATTCCTATTTCATTTAATCATTGCAGAACCAAGAATTTATACTGATCAGACAGCTAATACATTTAAAAAACCTCAATCAATCAAAAAAAAAAAAAAAAAAAGATAAAAACCCCCACCAAACCCACAACTCAAAACCCTCAAATCATAGTTAGGTATATGACATCGAATCTGTTTCAGTCTAGGTTTCCAGAAATACAAAACCAGCACAGAACTAGATTTACTCTTTTTTCCTCTAAAGTTTTATTGGTTTTTTTCCCCAGCTTCCCCTTACTGCACCTACCACCTATTCTCCTTTTAAATGCTCTCGCTTTAGGTACAACTTGCTTTCAGTTTTCACTACTGTGTTATTAAAAAAAAAAAAAAATCAAGCTTGTTATAAACTAAATCAAGCTTTTTTGCCATCATCTTACTTCTATAAGACTTGTATCACTTAATCAAAAATTACTTTGTTTTTGGCACAGAAATCCCATTAAGTATAGTGCAAAGAACAAAGAATACTTAAATGCAAAAAATCCTTTTGTATGGAAAAAATCTGTGGGAGATGGTGAGGAGGGGAGGGAGAAGAAGAACGAAGGAAACTTTGAGAATTTATGCCTGGAGACTCCTTAGACGCTCCTTGCAGTAAAAAAGGGGTATTTCCCCAGCTAACATATGAAATAGAGACTACATAGGAGACTGAGCAGTTTCTGATGAAGGATTTGCATTCCTGTGAATTTTACTGGAGTATTTGAATGAGATAGAAGTGTCCTATGTATGTCAAGTTCATTCATCTTTCCTAATCTCAAGTACTACTTAATAATGCCTCAATTTAATGAAAACCAGAATAAAATGCTTATCAATCACGTAATTTATAGACTGCTTTAACATAGTATTAAAATACTAAAATATATATATAAAATATTGAAAAATAAATTCAAACTCACAAATAAGTCCCTAGCCACAGGGACAGTAAGATACACATTTTTACACATGCATAGCTTTCAGAAGAAGCTATGCATGTGAACAGTCAAGAACAGTCGAACATACTGCCTCAGGTCTTCCTAGAAGAGCCCTCAATTTAACACTAAAGCAGTAGTTATTCCAACTAAATTTGAGAAATTATAACAGGGATTCCTGTGGCAGCTGTGTTGCAAATTTTACTGTAGATTTAACTACCAACAAAATTATGATAAAGGTAGCTGTTTTGAAAATGTAAGTAATTTAAAACAAACAAAGCAACGCCTGGTGAACACACTTCTTTCCCCTCAAGATTAAGAATGGTTGTAGGGCTAATTCTTTCAGAGTCCTTTAATTCTTCCAGTATAATCAGACGTCTATAATTACGATGCTCAATAGTTCCTTAATTTTTTTATTTGTTCCTTGCTATCCCCCTTCCTATTTCCTTTGTACTTTAATTAAACACATGTGTTCTTTATTATTTGACTCCTCAGAACTCATGCCTGATGCAGAAGAGCAAGCAACAGCTATTTTAATGTGGCTTCCTCAGCCTACCCTAAACCCAAGATTAAACAAGCAGCTCTCTGTACTCCAGACAGATGGGAACATGACTCGGTACAAGTTTGCACAGAGTTCTCTCTTGCCTGGTACAATTACTGTACTACATCAATGTACTGTGCGGCAGGGGTTCTTTTCAGGAACAAATTTACCTAGTGAGCTTTTTGGACTCATGAGGCTTGAGCCCTGTAGTGAATTAAGGGATGAAGTAGCACAGAGGTGCCATCTGGGACACTCCTTGTCTGGAGGGGAGCATGCCTGTGACTGTATTCACATATCCATGCAGCTGAAGTGCCTGTGAGGTATTAACTGCACAGTACATGACCAGAACCAACAGCTACTACGATCCGGACAACAAATGCACAGTATAGACAAGGATCCAAATGGGTCTATCTACATCACAAGGCCTGCTCCTACCCTCTTTGAACAGCACCAGTCACTAAGTGCATGAACACACTTTCATTTCATTATACAAGATTGTAAAAGAAGGAAAAAAGTAAAATTAGTTTTGTTTACATTTGTCCAAACAAGAAAAAATGTTTTAATACCAAACTAAGATACCTTCTTTTTATCTGACTGCAAAGCTGAAACTTAACCTTATCTGTGTTAAAACATACAGCACAGCATATACACACAGCAGAAAATGGAAAACTCTTGATAATTTATATGCAGGGTACTTGGATTTTCTCCTTAATTTTGATTCTTACTCTACCAGATGATTATCTTACAGTATCACAGTATAGATAAGGCTGGAAAGGACCTTGAAGATCATCTAGTCCAACCTATAATCCAACTAACCTATCTTCTATATCTAGGTCATATCGCTCAACCCCTCATCCAGCCTACCCTTAAGTCTTTCCTTGGTAGCAAACAGCCATGATAAATCATGCCTTAATTTTTCACTTACATATTGTTTTCTTTAGAAGAGTAAAGTACATATTGCACCATTTTTGCTTTGATATGTTTATGTGATACCAGAACTCACTATCTTCTTGAGAAAAAGACAAAGCTCAATGATTTCAGAAATACTTCACGAATTATAAAAGGTGCAAAGATGATGCCATCAGGGTGGGCCAGTGACTCTTTCTGTGCATTTCACTCCTCTGAACATGTCTATACATTTCAACACATGTACTTCCAAGATCTTGGAGAGAGCTTTCCCAGGACACCTCAGGAAGCACATGCTGCACTTTATCTACTCAGCAGTCTGTGCAGCTCCATTTTTCAAGTCTGGATGACTTCCTTCTTTCCCCCACATATGAAGAATGGAGCAGTGTCAAAAATTTTCCATCTTATTTTCCATTTATAAGTGTAAGACAAGATATTTAAATCCTATTCATTTAATGAAAACAACAAAAAGCCACCAGCTTTGGCATTTTGGTGAATAATCCTAAGGGAAGAGAAAGAACTGTTCAATATGAGCACTTATTTTAAGTCTCATTAACACTATAAAACTGCAAAGAAACTAATCTCGATCAACTCAGCCTGCCTCTCTTAGAATAACAAAGACTTTTATCCTCAGCACAACAAAGAGTGACAAAGGGGCAAAGGAACAACAGAAATGCTGAGCAGACGGATACATGCTCCAGAGAGACCCTCGGACTCACTAGAATTCTACCAGGGGAGACGTATCCTAATGGATCACTGAAGCTACAACTAAAAAACACTGCCCAAATTACAGAGAAACACTGTTTTAAGGCCTCAGCAGCCAGTCTACAGAGTTTAAAATCATAACATACTTTCACTGGCAATCTGGAGCAAGTCAACGGCAGAACATTTCCTTTAGCTGTGCTAGGCCTGAAACAGAGCACTGACATCTCCTTTATTTCTGTATTGTTTCTGAATGGATTTCATGCTAATGAGAAAAATTCTTTCTGTAATTAAAATCAAACTACACTCTTAGTGTAGGTCTCTTGCATATTACTTGAAACATGCTCAATATCTATTAGTTTTGCTATAATTCATCCTTAGATTTTGCCACCTTCCTTTTGCCAAGTCAAACTAATGCCATACAGTTCAAATCCCTCGTAGAGCTTGATTTCTTAAGTACTAGTTTTTCAGTCATAGACTATTATTTGTTGCCAAACACACTTGCAAATGAGAGATCTACCAAAGAACCAACATGCCTGAAAGCAACCCTAGAGCACTTAAGATACAAAAATTAAACCCTGAACTTTCATTTCGTATAGACTTGTAAAACTCTAATGATTCAGTAAACATCTTTTGGCTAATCAGAAGACACATGCTTTTTTTTTTTAATTACAAAAGTAATGTGTCTTTTGGAGTTATATCTAATCAGTAAGATTTCTAAAGTAGACAGTAAAGTCTTAAAACAAGGATTTTGAGTTTATTCACTTCTCAGTGAATTACTATATTCTGAATCAACTTCCAAATGCAGGGAATGGGCCACGCAGGAGAATATTGTGAAGATTTAATAACTGAAGTACTTTACAAATAACCAGTCATATGTAATTTGAAAACAGGACTTAACAGAAAGATTACAACATGCCAGCCCAACCAGAGGAGCAGCACCTAGTAGCAGAAGGTATGAAACACTCCTACCCTCCTGGATGCGCTAAACAGAAAAGCGAAGTGTGATCACATCAATAACACAGATAAGTTTTACCTGCATCAACTTTGTAATCACTGCATGGAAGCTAATTTTGTTTGTTTGAAGGCAATATGATCCAGCAAACTGGACTGGACAGGGAATAAGGCAGTGTCCCTTCTTTTCTGCCACTAGCCTGAATTATGAGCTGAGAAGAACACCTGAGTCCTTCATTTACTGCCCATGTACGTGGATGGACAGAGTAAAATGCTCAGAGAGCTCCAAACACACTTGACAGAACGAGCCTATGTATCAATATACAAATAAAAGCACACATCTGTGCCTTGATCCTTAAGAATTACTGGATTTCACAGACAATAACCAAGAAAAAGTAATTTTAGCAATACATGCTTGTAACTCATGCAAGAACACGAAAATGCATAAACCTACCTACATGCAATATGTATGTAATTTCCATTTTCATGCCCACATATTACTATATCCATAAAAACCATATTTTACAACTATAAATATTTCTAGGAAAAACAGTCTGGTAGAGAAGCCTGACTGCATATCTTTGCAGTTATTTTTGTCATGCCAAAAATTAGGTTCTTCCTGATTTTCCTTCCTTATTGCTCAAGTAAGCACTTAGTCATTCTGCATCCACACAGATACATTTTGTTAAACAACCACCTGCTGTAATAAACTAAACATCAACTTTCCAAGATCATAGTATATAACTTGACCACCTACCACAGAACAACAGTCTTTAAAGCTAGAATAAAAATCATTTGACAGCTAAAAATATTTTCCAAGTATATCCGACACACAAATACACCAAATTATTACTAAATAGAATAATTGTACAAAGACAATTCTGTCAGCTGGCATAAAATGCTTAGGAACCAAGATAAAAGAAAGTCTGAAATGTGAATTTCATAAGGTGAATTGTTTATTTTACCTTCTAGAATTCAAGGATCTTTCAGAACACGTTACTAAACCCAAGAAAGAGAATAGAGTCTTGTGACTCAACTACAAAGGAGGGAAGCAGAGACCAGGGTCCTGAGTTCTGTCACTCCTCTGCTCTCCGGAGTTCATAATGTACTTTTGTCACCCACATTTCCACTGTGTGGGAAAAAACCCTTTCCAAACTAGTTCTCATTTTTATTTTGCCACCATAAGGAAAAAAAATCATAGCTACCATAAAGCCTCATGATGGATTATTCTTCTGCCATTAACAATTGACAAGCGACACAAACAGGAATGCACTAAGTCCAGAACAAATCACAGAAAAGAAAAAATTCTGAAGAAATAGGTGAATTTTTGAAGACCTACAGAAGACATAGGAAAATGACTAAAAGCCATACATGCTGCTAGCACTTCACTCTTGATAATTCAGTATCACCCTGACTCATTTATCCCCCTTCCTCTTCCAGAGCTTCCCCTTTCACAGACAGGAAACACAGGAAAAAGAAGTAGTAAAAAAAAGCCCACACTCCCAAAACAACCAAACAAAAAACAAAACAAACAAATAACAAAAAAAAACCCTTCAAAAACCTTCCCCAAGACTTCTTTTTCAGAAACCTACAGGTGTAGAATACAGTCAGATAATTAAGCATTAACAATGGAACATTCCTTAACACTTCAGAGGAAGCAAAGGAATCTAAAGGTTCCTGTCAACATGTTTGCACAGAAAAAACTGTCTACCATCGTATTTGGCAATTAACTCAACTCTGCTTCTGTGTAATGATTATTTTTACAAGCTATATAAGGACAGGGTATTGTTCAGGGACCAAAGTAAATGGGTCTATTCTTGGGATGAAATATCCCTGAGACTAAGAACAATGATGTGTTCTATTTTCTACCTGTGCTGCTGACTCATAGAAGAAACACATACAACTAACTTAACTCTGCCATGGTTTAGTATTTCTGATCTATGAGAACCCCCCCAAAACAAAACCTAAAACCCTGTCCTAAATGTGAAAAACAAGTATAAATTTGTAAGAAACTAGCTAGAGGCAACAACTATTTCTTGAATCCTGGAGGAGTGGAGCTTATATTATGAGTAGGAAAGCAGTACCCTTCCCTGAATGCCTCTCCTCCCATCTACAGATACAAGGGGTACTGTGTAAGTCTAGTCCAGCTGTGCTATTCACAATGGATACCAAAAGGAAGAAATTGCAAACTTTGGGTAAAATTTGGCAAGGATGCCTGGAAAAACAAAGAGAGTTGATCACAATGCCACCTCAAATTTTCCTCCACCTTTTCCTCTGCTTAAAAATCATTGTACATTCATACACCAAATTCCACCAGCAGTCTGGTTCCTTTCCCTCTCATATTTTAAAGACCAGAGGAGTATCAAAATGGAAGAAGGCCATGCTTGAAGAACTCAAAACTTCATTTAATCTTCTGAAAGTGCTTATCAACTGTCATGACTTTCACACTATCTATGATAATTTCTACAAACCGATGAGCCTGTCTACTCCCTACTCTCTTCCATTCATGAACTGACATGCCGTTGCACCACCACCATCTCTTAAGCAAGGGATTATATCTGCTTTTTGCTAAACAAAAACCCCATACAGCAGCAGTGATGAACAATTCTCGTCAGCTTTATGGCCCAAGTTTTGAAAATTTCACAACTTCCAGTTCTGTCCAAGGCACAGTTATCTACACAGATGAGGGCTTCAAGGTACTCCTAAAGCATTTTAACTTCTTTCCTCACTAGAAGTCTAGTATATGAGGCAAGAAATATATCCATGAAATGAAAACATAAGGAGTGCTAGCAGGAATAAGAAATAACAGGGAATACAGTCTGCATAAAGCAGACTGTGAGACATGAAAAATGAAAAAAGGTGAGTTGACAAGCTAAAAATCTAATAATTCCCCCATGAATAGTTATTATCTCTAATTACTTACGCAAAAGGACAGAGGTTAGCCAAAAAACACCTCTAGAGAATGCTAGTCTCTGGAAGAAATTTGCATAAAACTGATCTGAATATTTACAAGTATACTTTGTGAAGGATAGTCAATCCTATGACATTTTAAATAGCAACATAAAATAAGAGCTAACAGATTTATTGATTTTACTACTGAAACTTTTAATTGAGCTGCTAGATCATCCTTACCAAGTATATGATTTAACAGTCTTAATCCAATACATACAGAGATTTAAAAGAAGAGTTGGACACTGGTTGTTTAGTTTTATTTGCTGCTTTTTAACAGTCAGTTGCTTTGTACTACCGTTAAATCCCATCCTGTGCGAGGAATGGGACAGACCATGGCCCTCATGAAATGCTAAAGTTGCAAAGAAGTGCAGGTTGTTAATATGCACGCAGGCCACACCCATTGCCCCACCCCCCGGCACTCTGGAGCGCTGCGGGAACTTTTCTGCTTCTCCCCTCGGGGTCTCTGAGCACGGGGGAGCAAAGGAAACCGTTTCTGAGCCCCCTCTGACTTGGGATCCCCCCCCCTCCCAACCCCGAGAATCCGCAGGGCCGCTGCAACCAAACCCCACGCCGCTGCTCCCGCCCCCTCCTCAGCCCCAGTGCTCATGCCCGTCGCCCGTCCCACGCCGCCCGCCTCGTGCACTGCCAGTCCCGCGCCCTGCCAGCAGCGCCATGTGGTGTGGGGGGTTCAGCTGTGGCAGCGGAGTGAGCATGTCCTGCTGGCCGCCGCGGTCAGCCCCACTTTCCTGGGGCACTTCCCTTCCCCACCTGTAGCCATGGAAACAGTAACACGCACCCCAGGGCGGGGTTCAGACCTTGGCTGTGCTTAGAGCAACAGGGGACAGCGTGACTCCTGGCCCTCCCTTTGGGGCTGGGCCCGTGCCGCCCCACAGGGAGCTCTGGCACCATCCCTCGGCAGAGCAGAGTGACTGCGCATGTGTCGGCCACATAAATTCGCAAATGGTTGAATCAAAACTGCGATAAATGCACCTCGCAAATGGGCGGGGTCGTAATGCAGAGGTCGCAATGCAGCGGGGATTCACTGTATTCTGTTTCCTCCATCCTCCAGCTGTAGACATATCTGTCTACCAAGATTCAATGTTATTAATATCCTATTATTTGAACACCGACCTACGTGTAAAGCCAAACATCTGCATGCATAAATGAAGTTAAATTAGTCACAGAATTCTCCAAGAACAATGGTAATTCCATCTTTGAAGAGTTGAACTAATTCGATGAATACACAAATGCGTACAACTTTTTAAAAAACATGAGTGAATTAGTATGAAATAAGGAAGACCCAATTGCAGGCTCACAGGTTATTCCAAGTTGGAAGGGTTATTGAGTCCAACTCCCAAGTGAGCGCCCATCCAGGGATCGAACCCACAACCCTGGACCCATGGGCATCACACTTCACCCATCCAAGCCTCCCATCGCCTAGACCATGTCACTGAGTTCCTCATCCAGTCTTTTCTTAAACACCTCCAGGGATTGCGACTCCACCACCTCCCTGGGCAGACCATTCCAATGAGATATCACTCTCTCTGTGAAAAACCTCTTCCTAACATCCAGTCTAAACCTCCCCTGGCTCAGCTTAAGGCCATCTCCTCTTGTTCTGGTGCTAGCACCTATCCTTTCACCATATTCCAAAGCTTTCTTCAAAAGGAAGGAATATTCCAAAGAACATTTGGCCAAATAAAGCAGTCTCAAAGGCAGAGGTGTGGTCAGTATAATTTTTTAGTATCTGATTAAGCCAGTAAACATCTTGAATTTCATTGCAAAGTAAAGTTACCACTATACTTCATATTATCTAAGTACTAGAAGTTCAACTGATAGTACCAACAGGTGTCAGCATTTCCCCATATAATTATTATTCTCATAATTATTGTAAGGATTAGTTGTTTTGGAGATTGTCCATGCCATGGATATAGCACATACTGTGCCAAGCCAAGCAATGCTGTGTGCAAAAAGGGACGGTGCTGTACACTTGAGCAACTCAAGTGACTCTGGAAGGAATAAGAGGCTGAGTCTGGCACAGATCCTGCCACAGCCAGTGCAGTAGTCCAAAGGCCAAGGATGGCACAAGGAGGTATTGATGTGGCTAAAATGCTTTATCCGCTTGACAGCCATCTACCAAGGGCAAAGCAAAGTGGTTTAGTTCTGTGTCATGCTTCATCTAGTTTGCTGTCATGCAAAAACTCAGGAAACTCAGTGGTTCTGAGGTGCTAATACCAACAAAGCACGTGGGCCATGTAGCACCCCGAGTAAATGTCCTGGTATCTGTCTGCCTCTAGCAAACAATTACATCTTGCTTTTATGTACTATTTTCCTACACAAAAATAGTCCAGAACAAGTACTGTAGACTTGGTTCTTTCAGAATTTTCTATTCAGACTCTATTATCTCACCTTAAAACATTATGTTTATGTTATGATGTTTTCTAAGTGAGAAACCTTATAAATGAGGATTGTTAGCACCAGGCAACATAAAATTCCTAAGTTCAAAATCTAGTGAATTCTGCAGTGGTACGATTTTTTACAGAAGTAAGTATTTCTGATTGTTAAAGAGATAATCTAAAATTTTTCAGGGGCGTTGTTCTTGTCATACTCAATGACTGTGGAAAAAATCTGCAACAGAATTCAGCCATTTCTGAAAGCAGGACTGGTAGTATGTTTTGCTGACATTAAAAAGTCTTGGAAAAATAATACGTATATTTCTTTTTTCATACACATAATTCTCAAAATCCAATTTTGATATTTATCAGGAAACGGTCTTTGGATCATACGTGCCTCCCACTAATCTCGGGAAAATTCACACAAGTTTGGCCAAATGACAAAACTGAGTGAAATCTTTCCAAGAGGACACAAAACTAAATTCAAAACTCTCAGCCCATCTATAGTTAACTAAACTACACATGAAACACTGGGAAACAACAACTCAGTAGGAGCTAGCCTGCAGCTGTGGGATACAACTTAAATTCTTAAGCAGGAGGCTTTTAATACCAAAGAGGGTAGGATAAGAACATTATCCTCCATTTCCCCCAGTGAAGCTCACAACTCAGAAAGACAGACCAGCTGCTCGATTCAAGAGCAAAGAAGACGAAGCTATAGAAGGGAGATGTAATGAAATAGACAGCAACATTGAACTCAGGGAAATTTGATTTAAAAGGTGAAATATATAATGCAGAGCAGCACAGGAAAACCCATTAGAAAAGGCCAGCACTTTCAGAGAAGAGTTTGAATGGCATGAAATGTATTAAACACTAGGAACAATGTTACAAACAAGTTTTACAGTTGCCTGCTAAGTGAGCATGTAGCTTGTGCATTCAGACCTACACAGGCAAGAGCGTCATAGGGAAAAAATACCAAACCTCATACACTGTATTTGGAGACAACCATAACACACAAATCAAAAAGGGACCAACCATGGTCACACACAATCTAGTTCCTAACAATTCTTTTGAGATCTTATCTTTTCTAATTTGTTTCTGAGAGTCACAAGAAGTGTAATAATATTTTTACCGATTAGATCTTCTAATACTGGTAACGGATCTGAACAGAAGTTTAAAAAAACCTTAGTATTCACTTTCATGTACTAGGAGTGTATAGAAGTAGGATGGCAACAGGTTAGGTTAGGTTAGGTAACAGGTTTGACTAGATTAGATTAGGTAATAGGTGATAGGTTGGACGTGATGATCTCTAAGGTCTTTTCCAACCTTACTGATTCGGTGATTCTGTGATTCTGTTTTGCAGATTACTTTTAAAACTCCATAAATTGCAGCGGTGCCCATTACCTGCTGTGTTGCACGTGATTTCCATTGAATGCGAGTCAATAAGCTGTTCCACCTCTCCTAAGTTTCTTTTCCCAGCTGAGATGCTTCTGAGGCTTGGTCCATAGTCAATACTGACCTGCACATTTTGCCCTAGAACTCAACTTTTTCTTGAGTCCTTGGATTTTACTTTTTGAGATTCTTGTAATTTCTGCCATGTATTTGTTCTCTGGCAGTAGCAGAAGCCCATCATCAAAAGCAGAATTCATTGTTTTACAAAACCTAACCCTCTCCACCACATGTATCCTCCTGTCAAAAACGTCATCATTAAATGAGTAGAGGAACCCTTCAACTCTACATTTTAACAAATACATTTTTTCACAGACTTTCAAATACGAAAATTAGAATTTTGACCCTAAGCCCTGCAATAAGACTCCATGCAGGCAGACACTCTCATTAAAGCATTCTAAGTGTTGTCATTAAAACATTCTAAGGGTATTTCAGATTACCTGAAAACATGGTATTTATCAAAATGGGAATCCAAGTAAGAGCTACATAACCCACCAAAATATAATAATCAGTCTTCAAATCACATCTCCAGTTATTGAATTCCTACCAAACATATAATAAAAATTTCCATTTCCTCAGATGCACTTTAATCAAATTCCATCTGAAATCATTCACTGTAAATGATTTAAACATTACTTACTGCTGAGATGTAGCTTGTTTGCAACGTTCGTGTAACAAAAATGTTTTGCATAGCTAAGCAGTGTTAAATGCATGTGACAAATATACAAAATAAGATACATAAGTATTGAAACTTGCTTGCACATGGAGCTCAGAATAGTCACTGTGTTTTTATTAACTGAATGTAAAGTGAGTTACCTTGAGAGAAGAAAGCTACCATCTCTGGCCAAAACAGTAAACAAAGAAAGTCGACCCTATTCCCTTTCATATATACCCTGAGGCAATCAGCATCCTGTCCTCTCGAATACCAGGAGCACATCTAACCCACTTAAATCCAGATACATTACTGCCACATTGTGTTAGGAACCTTATCTGTACAGAATAGCAAGGAAAGAAAAATCAAATACTTGGTTCCAAATTGCTACTTGGAATAGTCTCAGGATGCTATGTGTACTTACAGCCCGTAAGGATCAGGTCAGGGGATATCTAACTGGACAATTAGGAACAATCTGCCACCAAATGGGATTACAGCACAGACTTCAGGAAAAGTCTAATAGATTTCCTCTTTGTAACAAGATGTGTGATTTCATACCAACTAGGAAAAAAACAGAACTGGCTGAAGTATTTGAATCAGTAATTTGGACAGAGTAAAAGCCGGCATTAAAAACGCAAGGATATAGCTAGACAGACAGGTGTATTTTCCATGAAATCTTTACCTTCCGGAAGTACTGATGTCAAATTTCCAAACAGAAGCTGTTCATACAAATTAAAATAAAATATTTTCCTTCTTCACTCCTTATCTCCCATGAGAAGTAAAGGAAGATGACAAAATGAAAAAGATTGAAAAGTTTTTTCCAAAAAATTCTTGTCCTTTTTTGGTCTGAAGTACAGTAATCAATGAAGAAATTTATATCCTGATCTGCCTGCTAAATTTTTCCCCTTTCAACACTGACAAGCGTATCATATTTCAATGACTACACTTACAAACATGGGTCATCCTCTACTGCTTTCGAGCAACAGTGGTACTCTCACATATGCACACTTCAATACGGGAGACAATCAAAGATTTTAAAGCAAGCTACACGGAGATGAACCAAGAGGGGTGACCTGGTACGCATAAATAACTGGGGTTAAAAAAACCCTGTGGAATCCGAGGGCAGCCATTAAAGGTTTGTGCTTGAAATGGAGGGAAATATCTGAGTTACACAGAGATCTGCTCTCTTCTGCACTGTCGTGGAAAAGTAGTGAGCAGCAAGGCAACCAAGTCAATTAAATTCAGCTACTAATCAGCTATAAACTGACAAAAAACTAAATAGCTACAGAGTAACTGAACAACACACATGATAGATGAAATTCAAGGCAAAACAATGTATCCAAAAGTCTAATCTTGACCTAATGTACAAGAGGGAAGGCTCTGAGCTGCCCATTGCCACTCAGAAGCAAAACCTTGAATTATGACGACTACTTCCATGACAATATCTCAGAATTATTAGCAAAAGAACAGGGGACAAAATACAAAACAAATATACCACCATATAGAATCACAGTCACCTCTAATGAAACCAGATTTATAAGAGATACCTCAAAAGAGAACAAGGATTATCAAAGGTAAGAAATAACTACAAGCTGACTATGCTGGAGACTTTTCACTCATTGAGTAACCACAATGGAACTCTGACAGAGGTGGCAAGTGGCATAAGGAAGATGGATGAGGACTGACAGTAACTAGAACATGTAATGAAGCTGACGGGAAGCAAGCTCAAAAAAATCCCTAATCCATATAAGTTGTTGCCTAAGGATACTGTGGAGGCAGGTTTAAATAGGTTTGAGAGGAAACTGGGAAAACACCAGGAAGAGCAACTTCACTGAGGGTTACTAGAGTAACAAAACACAACTGGCTCAGGAAATCCCTTAGCTAAAAATGTTCAAATGTTGGCAGAATATTTGGGAAATGTAGTTATGTATACATGTTTGTCACATTTATTCTTCCTTAGGTATCCTCCTTATGTTCACCATGGAAAACAAGAATGACCATACTGACTCAGACCAGGATCTGTCTACAGAAGAAGACACAGTACTTAAAAACTTGGTTCATAGGATACCCCCTTTGCTCTTAAGTTCACTTATTTCACTCATACAATTTGATTGCACAGAACTTTTAATACCTTGTAACTCATACACTAATTTTGGGAGGGCTTATTCAATGGAAGTATCCTACAAACTGACAATAATTCTTCTTCACCCCCATAATTGAGATGAGAAAGATGAAATTGCCCAAAAGATGATCTGTACCACAAGTGTGGCTGTGTTCCACCAGAAGGGTGGATCAGCAAGGTCTGGCAGTAGGCAAGGCAGGTGATGGTGCAGTACTTCATTAGGCAAAGATCAAGAGAAGTACCAAGATCAAACAGGCGCAGAGGCCTATTCTGTGCTTTAAAATGACAGCTGCAACAAGAATGCTAGGACACCTGCCAACACTGAAGAAGTGAGTAATGTTAAGAGAGCTGATGGTGAAGTTGAATCACAAATGTCTTCCAAGACAGCCTCCAGAATGTAACCAAGACAAGTAAGACAGCCATCCTAAAATTACATGAAGAGGCTCAGAGGGCAAGTGTCCAAAGAGGATGACAAAAGGTTACCATACTACAACTGGAAACATCCAAATTCTGAGCATCAATATGAAAATCTGTGTATTTTACTCACTGCTAAATTTTATCACATGTAAGCTATTGAAACAATACACATGAGTAGAATAGCAGCTGGAAATAAAATGCAATAAAATTCCTTCTGGTAAAAATAGTTTTTAAGAGATGAAGGTTCTAACAGTCACACCCAATTTTTATTCTCCTGAGTCTAAACACTTGTGCAGTTTTGCCTAGCAATACAGTTCATTTTGCTACTTGCAAAAGTAAACACTATGTGATTATGGATTCCTGAAACTATCAACCAGACTCTGAAAACAAATTTCTTTGAAACAGGAACCTAAAACTAAAGACAACAGTATTCTCTCAACAACTGAAGCATTCCAGCTCTTGCTACCAAAGCAAGTAAGAACAGCAGACACAAGTTGAAACAGCCAAACGAAAATCTCTGGATACTAAGAAATCCAGATGTACATTTCTAATCACTTTTTATGAATCCTCCTTAAAATCACTGCACTGGCAAATCCTCACCACCTGAAAATACTTATATTAAGATTGCATGAAACTGTATATACTATGTTCAAATGTGGTTTAGTTTGTGGACACAACATTTCAATTTCTCTAATTACTTGAATGCTGTAGCTAAATTTAAAAAGAAAAGTTTTCAACAGCCTTGGGCTAAACAATATCACAGTCAAAAACATATTCCTACTTCTGGTTTTTCCGGTAGTCACCCTGGGATATGAAAGGAGCATTAACTCCCAACATATACTAAGTTTCATCATCCTTTTATACTATTAATAATGACTGTTTACATCTGAAGGGAAACAGAATTACAACCAGAAAAATAAAAGTGCATTCTGGGAAGCTCAGAGCACCAGCTACCATGGAGAGTGGCCTGCTGAGGTTTGGCATAGTTTGAAATATCCTTGACAAAGAGCTTCACTTGGTGTAGGATATTTGGTGTTGGAAACCACTTTCACCCATATCAGCAGTTTTTATCACATAAGAGACACCTGACATGTATGTGCTGCCATAAATACTACTTGTTATAAGCCACATCTGAATTACTCTAACAAATATTTGTGATCAATTGCTATTGTTTGATCTTACAGTCAAACAAATTCCAGAGCTAGAGACTGAAAAAAAAAATCATAACCAAAATAAGAACTATTACAGCTAACTGCAAGAATTAATACTGGAGAGGCTTGTGAGTTTGTATCAGCAAAAAACATCTGAGTATGTATCAGCAAAAAAAGACAGTTTTCTTGAGAGTTTTTGTGCCCCAAGTGCCTGCACACCCTGCCCTGTCTCTGGACAGCTTCCCAGACACAGCAACGCCCTGTACACCAGTTTCCACCAGAAGTCCCACAGTACTTCTTCACTCCTCCTATTCCCTAATGGCTGAAAGTCAATTTTTCATCTGGCTCCCAGAGAAGAGAGAGGAAAGACTGTGACAGATAGACAGGAAAGGGGAAACACAGAAGGCAAAGGCCGAATAGTTTTCCTCAGGCTTCTTGCTTCCCACCCACCAAGCCACATTCCACAGCCCCATAAGGGAGAGACCCCTCCTTAGTACAGAAGATAAAGTATTATCTGACACAAAGCACTCTCTTGCAGAATGCTCATCCATGGAACAGACTGAAGCGAAACATGAAATATCTAGTGTGTTGCACTCACATGCTCTCATACCACTCTAAATCCCAACAGATCACAGTAAATATTTAGGAAAGGAAAGAACTTTATGTTCACAGTACTCACAGTATAAATAAGGCTGGAAAGGACCTCAAAGATCATCTAGTCCAGCCTATAGTCCAACTAAACATAGCCTACACATCCAGATCATCTCGATCATATAATTCAGCACCTCATCCAGCCTCCCCTTGAACATCTCCAGGGTTGGCAACTCAACTACCTCAGTGAGCAACCCATTCCAAATCCGGATCACTCTTTCAGTGAATAACCTTTTCCTAATATCAAGTCTGAACTTCCCCTGTTGAAGCTTAAGACTATGACCTCTCGTCCGGTCTCCAGAAGCCAGGGAGAAAAGACCGACCCCTGCCTGACTACAGCCTCCTTTTAGATAATTATAGTTATAGATAGTTATATGTTAATATTCTGAACACAAAAATTCCCAAGTATTTCTCCAAAGAGCCTAAGGATCAAAAGGCCTGGCTGGTATTGTCATAGTGATTCTTGCCTAAGTCCAGAATATTAAAAAATTATCTAGCCAGAAGAAATTTTTCTTTTGCCATAAGTGATGTTAATTTAAAAGGTAAAGAGATCTAGAAAAGGTATTGAGAAAAAAACAGCAGAAGAAGGAAATGAGCAGGACATTAAAAATATTTTTTTTTAAGTGGGGATTAAAGGAGAATATAATAAAACCCTTTGAAAGCTGAAAATGAAAAAGGGATAAAAAGGTAGGAATTAAAAGTGGGAAATCCATATTTTTAATTCTTCTTTCAGAACTTTATAGTTCACATTTGCATCCAAGTTTAGCCACCTTAACTGCACAGATGATTCTCAGCAGGCTCACTTGCTAGTAACAGAAGATTCATGACTAATGAGGCACCATAAGTTTTGATTTCAAGAAATAAGACAGACCTCAGTATATCTGAAAAATTTATTTCAGTCAAAATGTACAGGCATGTAAAGTAAAACTGTCAATTTGATTTTTTCCAATTACTTGCTTTTCCTACAGTCTGGCTGCAGAGTCTAGTAATAACTGGAACAATGTACTTAACACTGAGCAGTTCATCAACATCTCACAGTAGCTAGATGTAACTCTCTTAGGAGAATATTAAAGCTATTTCTTCCCAAAAGCAGAGGTTTGGTATATGTTAGGAACAATGTAAATATTTTTGGATTGAGACTGTGCTAAGTAGAAGTTTCAATTTGCAATATTTACTCAAAGAATCACAACCGTGGAAGTAAGAAAATGTTTCTAAAGTACTTGATTCTGAAGAGTCCTCTCTAGCTTCTCTTTAATGTTTTTAATAGTATACTTAAGCAAAATGCTACTGGGACAACATAGCTCCTTTTGGAAGAAAGGAAAATGCTAAATAAATCATTGCTAATCTAAACTCTCAGCTCAATGGTAAGTTTGAATGAAGATGAAGCGATACAAACATGTTCGAGAGAGGGGCTGCTTTCCTGTGGACAAAAGTTGAGCCCCCAACTACTAAGTTTAATCAATCAAAATAGAGAACATTAACACTGCACAGGATCTTTCTGAAGCAGGTGTGACCCTCTAGGCAGGTCCTGGCAGGTCACAGACATTTTGCTGGAGCCTGAGGACTGGAGCCTGTCATGTGGTCTTCTAGCTTTCCACACTTGTGCCTGTACAAATTAACCACAGAGTATAAAACATCCCCAATTCCAGCTTTGTATAGCTGCAAGTAAGTACACAGGTGCTGCTTCACTATGACTCAGGGCCAACATGTTTAACGCCATGACCATATACCTCCATTTCTTGCTCTTACAGACCACAGACAAACCCTCTGTAAAAGGTATTTAAAAACGTACAAGCATTATTTTTATCATTATGGCTGACAGAGGAAGAGATCCTGGAAGCATTAAATAAAAACATCCATCCCATTTGTACACAGGAAACTTAAGCCCGTTTTCAAGCTGTACTGAAGAAATTTCAGTCAATTCATAGAACTCAGCAGATTCTGCTGTAAACAAGTCTTGGCTGAAAAGAACGCTCATCCCACTATAAATCTGGTGCTATATTCAGATGACCTAAATTCTACCTAGCTTACTATGTGCTTATTCTTGAAAACTCATGAAAGCAATGCCCATTAGGAACCTACAACTAAAAGAGAGGAGAATGAAAAAGCAGCACACATTCCCTTCCAAATGTCATAAAGACATTTATACTTTGTTTCAAGAATTGTATTATCACAGCCCTTTTTTCGTAACAACCTTCAACATTTTATACTTCAGATATATACTCCCTTGCAATCTTACAAAACTGCAAATATTTCCACTTAAAATCAGCCAGAAATTTTACTCTGCTTTCTCTGTCGAAAAAAGCCGAGGTAATGATTTTTGTCTGAAAATTCAACATTTGCAAAAAGTTTCGGTTCAAATATTTGTAAGGAAAACACTGGAAAGCAGCTTTAATAAAACCTACAGAACCCGACTTAGAGTTGACATCACTACATGACACCATAAAGTCAAAACCCTGTCAACTTGCAAATTCAGGAAAATCCTGAAATAATGGAACGGCACAGAATGTAAGCCACTTCTATAATAACAACTTACAAACATCAATATATGTCATTGAAGCATTAGTCCAAATTGAATCACTCAACATCTAACAAACTGCAATGGCTTATTGGCAGATCCAGAATTCAAAGTGACACTATTTTAATGGGAGCCACAAGATCTCTGAGTCCAACACGACAAATGTTACGGGACAAAGGCTTCATCTCCAATGCTAAAAGATGTGCCTTGCATCCACAAATTAATTTGCATTAGTTATTGCATTAAAAATACCCCCAGGCGAGTGTTATAATGCTGATTTTGTCCAACAAAGAACTTCTTTGTGGGTGCCCTGCCTCTACGAGAGCTTTACGTGAAGCAAACACCTCACATCAACTTCCCATCAGCTTTATTGGCATCCCCTACCATCTCTGTTAACAACAAAGCCATTTATGTAGATGCAAACAAGAACCAGAAATCATCTTTTCATGAATGGCTACAGTCTGCAGCATCCAGCACTATCAAATGAAATTTGCCCATCTTGCACAACAGGGATTAAAAAGAGAGTGGTCACAAGAAGTATTACTCCACAGTTTATTATCCGTCTTCTGACAACAAGTAATAAATCCTTATCCTAATTACTCTTAACTACTGACTTTTAAAATGGTTAGCTAGCATTATAATAAACTGAAAGAGTAACAAGGTCCCACTACAGATAGCAACAGAAAGCCAAGAACCAAGACCAAAACATATTTCCTCAAATAAGGAATTCTCATCCAAAGATTCACAATTCCTAAAGGTTTTCTGGGAGTAGTCTTCTCCATGTCTGAAAATGTTGCAGCATGTGGGCTTTCTGAAACCCCATCAGAACAAGTGTGTTTGTTGTGAAATGCCCTTGGGGCACTTACTGCCCCTTCTGTACCATCATTCACCCTCTGGAGACAGTGCAGCTTGGCAAAAAATATCTTCAACGAAGAACTAAAGACTGTGATGTTAGTTACCCTTCATTATGTGGGAAGAGGGGATCCTTTTATTACCAAATTTATACAAATCATAATACTAAGAATATACGCAATATATGGTGGGATTTACCTGAAATCCATGTCATAAAAACAGCGTGCTCTTTCTGTGTAGTAAACTGTGCAGTAAATGTCACATTAGCACATTATATGGGGGGGAAAAAAACCCCAAAACCCAAACCATTCTCTTCTATTTCTAACTTTTTATTATCTGCCTAGTCTACCACATTCACCTCTGCCCTTTGGTATTTTCTTTAGATTACTTGCATTCGTTTTAACATTTATTCAGCTGACTTGAACCTATTTTCAGCTACAAGTAGGAGTGAAGTAAGTATCAGTTATCTATATAACCAATAAACCAGTTCTTTCCTGTATGCCTTTTCATATCAGAGGGCTGAGATATAGAGAGACACATCTATACATACACATACGTATATACGTGTGTGTGTGTAGAATTGGCTGTTAGCTGAAGAACTGGTGCTGGGTTAACAGTCGGACTTGATGACCTTAGAGGTCTTTTGTAACCTCTACCATGCTCTGTTTCTATTAAACAGCAACAGCAGGCCACTTCCTCTCCAACCCTGTAAAACAAACTGCACTGGACATGTCTTTGTTAAAGACTCTGAGATTTTAGACACATTGAGTGTTGTCCGCAGTCCCACACTTCCCTTTCATGTTCTCAGTTGCAATATAGACTTCTTAGATGCATGACATGTTACACTCAGATACCAGCAATACATTTACATACCTTGCATTACATTGTATATTTTGTCTCCTCAAGACTGAAAAGCCATCTCTTGCACTAACCATAAGTCATGCTCATGGTCTGTGCAACCAAAGCTTCTCCAAGAAAAGGCGGGATCAGGCAGCGGTTCCACTGCTGACACTGCCTACAAACAAGTCACAGCCTGGACAGTGTTCTCCACATGAAGAGAACCATCAGCTTCAGGCTAAGCCCTGCAGTCACAGGTTCACAGGTTATTGCGAGTTGGAAGGGACCCACAAGAATAATCTAGTCCAACTCCCAAGCGAGCACTCATCCAGGGATCGAACCTACAAGCGTGGAACCACGGGCCCCATCCATCCAAGCCTCCCGTCATCTAGGCCATGTCATTGAGTTCCTTTTCTTAAACACCACCAGGGATGGCAATTCCACCACCTCCCTGGGCAGACCATTCCAATGAGCGATCACTCTCTCTGTGAAAAAGCTCTTTCTAACATCCAGTCTAAACCTCCCCTGGCGCAGCTTAAGGCCATGTCCTCTTATTCTGGTGCTGGCAGCCTGAGAGAAGAGATTCGCACCCACTCCACTACAGTCCACACAAAGAGCCTTTGCTCCTTTCATCAAAGATTATTATTATGTAAATAACTTGTTGAAGGGATTCAGGAGCCTCTGTGCTACAACATGTCACAATAGGGCGACAATTTGTTTTAAATAGGGTGTTAAAATCAACAGTTTCAACAGTTTTCCCTATATCCTATAGGGGTTACATGACTTTCTCGATTTTAAGAAAAAGTGAAGAAGGCAAAGACATTTTTAACAAGCTTTCAGCAGCCCTTACCACACTGGCTTGTGTGTATTGCCTTCGTAGTAGGAAATAAAACAGGGCTAGGGCATGAGCACTCCTGCCTGGAGGCTTGTACCTCAACCTGACTGATCCAGGCCCATTAGACTTTTGCCACACAATGTCCAGGTACCATTCAGGTGACAGCTCCAGTGCGGATCCATTCGCAGCAGGCCATATGGATCAGGTCTCCCAGTCATTAGAGAAAGACATCTCTTTAGACACATCATACCACACTCAGGATCACTCCTCTGGGTCACATAATGAGCATGAGCCCATTTTATTACTGAACACAAAAATGGCCATCAATGCTAGAACAGAAATGACATTTAGGGAGAATTCAGAATCACAGAATCAGTAAGGTTGGAAAAGACCTTAGAGATCATCAAGTCCAACCGGAGATCATCAAGTCCAACCAAATTGATAACCAGCGACCTAACTTGGGAACATTCTTAAGGCCCACAGACAGCAGTGAAACTCAGCAAATGCCCAAGTGCCTGATCAACTAGAAAGGAAGCTTAAAAACACCAGAGCTAACCTAAAGGAAAAAGTTAGTGGTGATTCAACCCAAACTTCTGTAATGTTAATTTCTGTTGAAGAAAATATTCCAGTTGTGAATTCCAACACCTGCAAGCATGAAAGAAAGAGTTAACTGAACAACAGACTGTGTTTCTAAATAGAGGGCAAAAAGCAATTCAGCATACACCTTTTTCTCATAAAAACATAGCAAAAATTTTACTGTGTCAAACCCTGAACATTCACTCTCAAAAGGACAAAGCTGTTTCAGCATCTGTTGAAAGCACTGCATTATCTCAGAATGCAACTATGACAAAAATATACAGAACTATAAATACAATTACATCTGTAGCTTTTATCTAAAGTAATCAGAAGTTATGCCTGAGAATATCAAATCCAGAAGGAAAACATCAGGTTTTGATAAAGGTTGAGATATTCTAGGGTTTATACAGCATTAAATTTCACTCCAAAAAAATCCAGACTAGTTCCTAGCCTAAAAAAGAGAAATGTCAAACTTCATGAAGTTCACGGGAAAGTCCAGTACTCCCATTCTTTTTACAGGAAAGGTGGTAACGTGTCATCAAATATAGAATGATAAGAACTTGTAGGAAAAAATTTATCCTTTGCATATACGCACTTACAACTTGCATATTTTGTTTAGAGTTGACAATTTTTTTTAAAAAGAACATAACCCAAATACTAAAGAACAACGCTACATACTCCAAGATAACCTGTAAAACAAAAGGAACCTTACAAAGAACTGATAATTTACTGACACCAAACACCTGTTGAGACCACTTGAAGATCCTCTTCCTATTTTAAACCCTGAACTTTTGTACCTACTTTGTTCAGCTGAACTCTCACACCACTAATAACTAAGATTAGATTTTTGCACAAATGAAACTTGTAGGGAAAAATCTGTCCTCCAGAATTGACGAAAACAAAGAAATTTCTAAAAGTGAGAGCTGTGTTGAATTTCCTTTACTTGTGAACATTCTGTTCCAAATTTTCCTAGTTTAAAATCAACAGAAGTTTCCATATTGATAATTAGTACGCAGTGAATGTATAGCATTTTCTATCCAGTTCAATAGGGTCAGATTTCAAGCTGGTAGGAAACAACACACTCTTCGTGAAAAGTAAGCAAACAATTGCCAGAATGTTTTCTGTGTGGAGAAACTTCAAAGACCCACTAGAAAAAAATGCAACAAAATTCAATAATTCTTCCATGCATGATTTACCGGTGGTATTAACACTTCAAAACAGAGTATTTAAAATCTGGCTACAAGTTTATTTTGCATATGTCACACTGGAAATCATATAATGTAATTATACTTTGGGGTGCAGTTTCATAATTCAGCTCCTCAGAAGTCTGAAATCATGTAAAAGCTGATGTTACTTCCCAAGTAACAGCCCTATCCTAGAACTTACAGCAAATAAAGGCGTAGGTTTTGAAGTGGTTGGTTTTGCATTTCTTTCTGTGTTATGGGGCAGGGGTTGGGTTGGGTTTTTGGTGTAGGGGTTGGTTTTTTCAACATAATACTCAGAACACCAAATTAATTTTTCACTTTTACACATTTTTTCAGAAAAAATACAAGTCAATTGTTTTCCCCTACAATGTAACTACCAAGTTGCAAAACCTCTCAAAGCAAAATTATCTAAAGGAAATTTTGACACATTCTTAGGTAGAACCATTCTGGTCAGTACTGGTTTGTGCAAGTTCTTTCCTTTTAAAAGCCTTTTACTTTTTCATACATGATTTTCCTATACAATTCTATACTTAAGACGGCTTTTTCTCCCTCAACTTAAAATCGGTAAGGTGTTCCTGACTTACAGAATCAAGAGCATTGATGGCTTTTTTCCTTATTTTTCTTGAAAATAAAAAGAATAAATTTTCTCACAGATAAGTCAGAGCTACCATGTAATTATTGCGCATCCAGCACATATGAAACACTGCCAAATCAAAGTGGGAAGTGAAAACAGAAAGCAGAAACAACTTTGGACACATGTAAATACCTACTTGCAGTAAATGGGGGGGAAGGCTTACCAAGTGTGATTCATCAGTCTAAGCCCATATGATATATAGACCTGTATAGATACAGTGCTGCTAAAAGCGAACGGAAAACTGCTTGGAAGCTTTATCTCTCCACTGGACCACAGACACTGAAAATACACAGTCCCCACCCAAATAAAATTTCCCAATTTCTTCCTTACCATCTCGAAGAACAATAAACCCCCCCCCCAAAAAACAGCAAAACCAAAAACAATGTGACTATCAATGGAGCAAAAACATTTTGCCAAAGCGGTACAAGGTTACCCTACACTACGATACAGAAAGTAGTTTATTCAGGTTTACTTTACTAAGCAGACATTTCACCTCCAGAGCTGATAAACAATTCGTAACACATTTTCAGTCACCAACGGGAGATGAAGCAGTTACAGAAATACAGTCTTGCCTCCATATTCACGGATTATGGGTCTTCCACACGTCCCACAAATCATACAATCCACAAATTAGGTTCATGCAAAACCCAAAAAATAAAAACTGCAACTGTGAATCGTGAGCAAAACTGCAGATACTGAGAACCCGGAAGTGCAAATGACAAGGAAAACCACAGATCTGCAATTGTGAAATATGGCTAAAGGCGCGAATACACATATACATGACTGCGAATCACAAGGAAAACCGTGAAAAAGGCAAATACACGGTCGCGAATTGCAGCAAATAGCCATAAACACGCAAACCCAGAAGCGTGAATACTCGAGTACTGCGCATTGACCAAGAAACCCACAAATGTACGAATACTAGTCGCTGTATCTGACGACTCGGGGGTGGCAGGGGATGAGAGGTTTAATCCCAAAGCACTCCTGGCTGGCATGGCCCTGATTGCCCGGCCAACATGGTGGGCTGCTGCTAGCCAAGGCCACAGCCCCTGGGGCACCCTTGGTCTGGGAAACACGGGAAATTCGCTCCTAGGGCTGTGTGGGGGCTCCTGGCTCCACAGTGGCTCAGCTGTCACACCCGACCCAACCTCGCGGGGCCCAGTGTGTGCTGCCCATCTCATGTGTCCCAGCTCCTACCAGGATTCAAAACTCAAAAAAAGACCACTGTGGCAAAACCAAGGATTCTGCAGCCAGGAACAGGCAGAAGACATTGCTATCTGTTTCCTGAGGCTCAACAGAGTGCTCGGTGCTCATGGGACTGCCCTCTAGAGCCCATTAGTGGGGGCATGGCTAAAGGCGGAGCCTAACTGAATATTCATGGATTTGGTATCTTAACAGATTTCATGACTCGTGTGGCCTGCCTGGACCCATCCCACCACAGATTTGGGGGGTTCACTGTACTATTGTATGCGATCTATACAAGCAAGCCTGTGAAGGCCTTTTGAGTTGCATGCAACTCTAAAAAGATCCACCTCATTTAACTGTTTTAAAAAATAAACGTCATTATTTGTAAATTACACACAGCAAATTACTCAAATGGAGACTAGATTCTCTAGACAAAAAATGAATTGGCATGATGCATCCTGTGTTGCATGATTATCTATATCATATTTATACTTAACAAATGAAAATTCTTTCTATGAAAAGCTAGTTCCTTCTGTCAGCGTTCTTTACAGAATTCAGAAGCGTGGCCTTGCCGAGATCCTTCTTTCATAAACAGGAAATGGAGCAACAGGAAGTCAAAGCAAGTGTACCAGAGGTCCAAGAGGTTGACATGAAACTAGATAGATGGAGGCTTAAAATGAAGGTTCCAGGCCCTTTCTCTATACATAAGAAGGCAACAGTTAGGAAAGAAAAAGGAATCTGCCCTGCTGTTTCAGCCAGACCACACCACGAGTACTTGCATAGCAATTTAAGAACAGGTGAAATTCTGATACAGTTGGCATAAGTTTTTCCCCCACCTCCCCATCTATAACTTCATGTATACTATTTTTCCTGTGGCAGAAGTAAATGCTCACATATTTGCTAAAGACTCTTCGGTAAATGAAGTATGTAAAGACCTTTGGTCTGACACTAACACAGCATACTGCACACATAACAGATCCTTCCCCACCTATTTGCTCAAACAACTTCAAGTTCTTTAATAACAACTGAGCCTGTTCATAATATCTTAGTACCTGTCATTTTAAATAAAAATTTAATTTCTGATTTCATGTATTTGAAACATGTTTCATATATTCCATTTCCCCATTCTACTTATACAGTGCAATCTGTTTTGCATCTACAAGATTTTCTTTAAATTTAACATTATTAAGGTAAAGCCTGAAATGGCAGAGAGCCCAAATACGGTTTTTGTGGCTTGGCTTGAGTTCAGACTCAAAATTTGAAGGCCAGGAAACCCACCTATTCAAGTCAGGACCATTATCAAAACAGCTCTGAAGCTTTTCTGCTCTATGCACCTTCTTTCTCTACAGATGCTGCAAAAGTAAAACCCAGACCCATTCTGTGCTCCCTGACTAACACTACAAAACTGAACAATAGGGATGACAGACGAGACCATAAGATCCCAATTCTGCTCTTTTCTGTCTTCTACAGTGGTACTAGTGAAAAATAACCACTTAAAGAGGTCTAGTGTATGAGTGTACAGACTCTCCTGCACAAGGTAAGTTTGTCACTACATTTGCACTGCCAGGTATTTTCTGTGATAGTGACCACAGAGCTCATGTGAAAAAAAGTACAACCAAAACATCACAAAGGTTGTCCCCTTCAAAGGAATAATTATCCTTCCACTCTGCTGAAGTGCTAACTACCAGAATCAGAGCCAGTTAATTAAAAAGACACATAAATTACACGGTTACTTTTTGCTACCCTTGTAGCAAAACAGGGTACCCTTGTACCCTGTTCAGCTTGACAGTCATCACGTATAGGGAAAGAAAAATCAGGGAATTATTTTTAAGTGACAATTTAAGGACTGTGTTCTGCTACCAAGAAGCAGTTAATGATGGAATTATTTTACAGACATCTCAGGAATGGAGGTTTGCTCCCTGGCGTGTGGGAGAATTACACAATCTGGCAGAATAGGCTGGGCAAACAGATGAGGAGAGAATACACATCAGGAAGGGCACTCGGGAAAGTTACACACATAAGAGAGAACAGCTGATCAGTTTAATTACATCTTTTTTGTTCAAACACTTTAAGGAGACATTCTCTATATCTCTGCCAATATTTTCACTTTTTTCCAATTAAAAATTCAATTATTTTATTATTATTTATTCCTTTCCAAGACCTACACCATCGAGTAAAATTTCCTTGAGTCTCTTCTTTCTCTCTATGTCTCATTTGTATTAACTAGTTATAATCTTTTTTCAAATTGCTGCCATCAGTTTATTTTTTCATTCCAGTGTAATAACCAACAAGTCAGTCTACACAGTCAGACATGTCCACAACTTCAACCACACAATAGCAAAGTTTCTCTCAACACATGAATGAACACCACTTAGTTTCGCTTTCAAAATACTGATCATTTAGCTCTATTGTGAAGCAGTAGACAGCTCGTAATCAGAAACAGTCCATTATTCATTCTGTGATCAAATATAATCATGTACAAAATATACAGTTTTTTTAAAACAGCCCTTGAGAGCCCTGAGCATGACCATTCATTTGGACGAAAAAAAAGAGGGATGGGGAGGAATTTAACCATATTCCAAGTTCCCTATGAAAAGTTTTATAGAGAACAAATTCCATTAAATATAGAATAGATGCTATTAAAACTTTACATTAATTATGCTATTGCCTCAAGTTGCCTATGTATTATACAGTAGTTAATATAGTATCAAAAGTGACTTTCCAAATTAGACCACAGTTGCTTCACATCCAGCGCACAAAGTTCTCACCCAGAACATCCAAGCCTTAGCAATTTCTGCCTAAAAAGTTTTCAAATATGTCTCTTTGGTTACTATTCTTCAAGTACAAATAAGTATTTACAAATACTGATACTACTTTTACCAGTGAATGTCTAGCAATATTAAGACTTCAAACTCTGGCAATGTACTATCTCTACAAATACAGATTTCTTCCATGGAAAGATGATTAAAAACACTTCAACATATCTACAGTTATTTTTTTCCCTAAGCAAAATACTTCAAGGTCTTTGCCTTAATTTTTGCCAAATTAAATGGAAAATTAAATTAAAAATTAAAGACTGTACAGAGTATATTACTCCATACCATCCTCATCTCATTAAATCTGTAAAACAATTAATCCAAGTTAGGTGAATTAACTCACTTTGTTGTCTCAATACTACCAAAGGACTATTGTAACTGTTTAAACACAGATTAAAACAGCTGTAGCAAAACCCTTCTAAATAGTATCAGACACTGGAATTTTACCCTTCTTCCCGAGATCACAGTGTATTCCGAGTTGGAAAGGACCCACAAGGATCATCTAGTCCAAGTCCCAAGCAAACACCCACCCAGGGATTGAACCCGCAACCCTGGAGCCACGGGCACCACACTCCATCCGTCCGAACCTCCCATTGTCTAGACCATGTTACATTAGATCATGATTCACATATATTTTATGACTACAGGGGGAGAGAAAAGGCAGAAGAGAAAACTCTGGGAAGTCTACATAGTCATGGCTGGTTTATACTTACTATTGAAAATGCTTAATTAATTTCTAATATCACTATTTAAAAGTAATGATATCTTGGCATGATTTGTTCCTTGTCTGCATCTGTGTTGGCATATTTTGGGGCTTGAAAATAAACAGGTTCATGAACCAACCACAATCAAAACACTTTAAAATCATGCAGAAAATTAATTTTTACCTAGAGCACTAAATTTTTTATTAGCATCAAAAAGCTTTCTAAAAGCATGAGAGCATGAAGGAGTTTCTTTCATTTTTGTGAACTATTTAGCCAAAATTTTGGCTAAGAAAATCAACGACTTCTTGTTCCAGTAAATAAGGAGGTTTTTGAGGTCATGGGGACTCCTAAGCATACTTCATAAAGTTCGTGCTTGAAATAATCATGGTTTATTTTTTTTCCTTACATATGATAAACACAAGCATGAGCCTGTAGTAAGACAGACTGAATACAAAATTGCATTTTCAACTGCACAGCCACGTTTTCTAAAGCAATACGCAGTGTTGTAAAATTCATCATCCATTTGACACAGATTTTTAAGAGCTAGCATTTGACAGTTTTTAGGCGTTAAAGAAAAGAAAAAATAAGTCAAAAATCACTCTGAAAACATTTTATTATGCACTAACTGCAATACAGTGAGCCCCTGTGTATCCGCGATCCGCTATTTGCGAGCTTCAGTATTTGCTGGTGATTTTTCCGCAAGCTGTGTGAACTCAGTGCGCGCGCAGAACCTACCGTGACCTCAGTCAGCCCTGTCCCCCCTCTCCCCCGCCCCGCTCGCAGGGCTCGTAGCGCCTCCCCGCCCCGATCCCGTCCCTGTCCCACTCGCTCAGCGCGCCACGCCAGCGCTCGCCCCACCCACCCTGATCCCATCTCCGTCCCGCTCGCTTGCCGCGGCTCACCGCGCCGGTGCTCGCCTGCCCCGATCCTGTCTCCGTCCCGCTCGCTTGCTTGCCATGGCTCATAGCGCCGGCCCCGCCCCCTGCACCCCCACCTCCCCGCTCACACAGCCAGCCCCGCTCCCAGGACTCACGCTCCTTCAGATCTTATTAGGGGAGTGGGTGTGGCTACAGGCGTGGCATACTCGACTACGTAGTGGGTTCACTATCTTTGCGGATCTCACCACTCGTGAGAGGCGGACCAGACCCAACAGCCCACGAGTAACGGGGGTTCATTGTACTTTGTTTTTTTGAAACAAAGTACATCTTTCTGCTCCTTTTTAAAATAAGCCAAGACAGTAAAAACATGAGTCTACTGACAACAATTCCTAGGAATAATAATCCACAGACAGAACCCATGAAAACCTGTTATTTCAACGCTTAGCAATAACTGTGAAAACTACCATCATCCAAAGTATAAAATAATCACGTATTTGCTTGCAATGAAAACTACTACAGGTTCATTTAATTTGATTAATATGCAAACATTCAAGAAAACTCTGACAAACATTTATTAGAGTAGTAAGGTAATATCAATTAAGGCAATTTTTGGCAAGTTCATCCTGTCCTGACAGCAGTCTCTATCAGTAATCCTTTTCCTGTCATTTGCAATCTCACACTATGCAGAATTCAGCATGGAAGTTCCTCGGGTCTAAACTGAATCTCTTACAGGGTAAAAAGCACTGAAAATTGGCTACAGGAAAGTTTGAGCAGCAGCTTTTGCCATGACGTGGAAAGCCTGACAAATCCAAAACTATTTTTAGAACAGTTAGGTTATTTCACAATATGTTAAGATCATTATGACATCTCTAGGGTACTTCACACGGTTACTTTAATACATATAAATTTCTTTCCCACAAATAACTTGCTACCCTCTCCCTTGTTTTTTTTTTCTTCAATTATACAACTCAAAGTTCACAGTGCTAGTCTACCCGTCTGTTCCTGAGAGTCCCTCAAACATCACTCATCAATTACTTTATTCATGAATTTATTTATTGCATGCAAAGAAAACTGAATAGTTTTTTTCCTAAAATTATGAAGTCCATTATTCATGACACCAGTAGTAAGTCTTTTCTTTAAGGAACAAATACAAGATCTGGGCTTCTTTTTTGCCTACTTGTGACACCGCGTTAAACATTTTCATACTTTGAGACAGGGCTCAGCTTACACTCCAAATTACATCTTTAGACAGAGAAAGATGTCGGCTTCAACTCTTTTGTCTAACATTCATTTTTGAGAAGTGATTAAATATCAAGGGACTTTAATTGTGATTAAAAAACACCTACAAGTAATTCCAAACTTTGTCCTAGGACAGATAATGGAGAGAACAAAGGCTGTTTAAAAAATAGGTATAATCTTTTTGTTTATCATGATGACGATGATTGCAGCCTGTTTCAGAACCAATGTGGCAGAAAGACAAAAGGCAGGATATTTGATTTTTTTATTCAAGACATTCTCTTCTTTGGTTTTTTAAAGCTATTCTGTCTAGCAGTTCATTAGATTAATATTAATATTTGTATTAATCCAAATGAGAGATCTTTTCCTCCTCATTCTAACCATTTTCAAGAACTACTAATCTTTTACTTGCTCTTCTATAAGCTCAAAATCATTTCTTTTGTGGCCAGTAAGCACATACAGAAGAGTAACACTGAAGATTTCCTTTGCCTAACAAATTAAAAATCAGATCGTACAAAAATAGAACCTCCTACACAAACATGCTTTAAATACATTTCTTCGAAGATAGCCAGTTAGCTATTAATGAACGTTTGTGACACATGTGAGGAGATATACTTTTCTGAAACACTGAAAGGAAGCATTCTCTTTTCATGTACCACATTTGTTAATAATAGCAGAAAAAAGTTTTTCCTGCCCACATTTTGGCACATACTATTTTATATTAATTTTGTAGTTCTCAGTAATACCAGGAAAAATAATACAACACAGTTACACATGATCATATAAACATGGACAGTAGTATCAAACAATCACAAAAGTTTAACTGTTCAGGCAGCTTGAAGGTTTCTTTCCAAAAGTAAAAATCAGCATTGGAGAAAAGTCGCTGGAAAACAGAATTTGAAAGCACTGCCTGAAATAGAAAAGAAATAAAGAAGGACACTCCTCAACAGCACCAGCAACGTCTGGCAGCAGAAATACTGAAAGTGCTGTTAGCACATGGACTACAGCAAAGACAGGTATTATAAAACCAATGTTACATCCTCCCACAGTCAATCAACACAGGTAAAGATCTGGTCCTGAGATCCAGCTGTTCAAGCATCTTCTGTTTCTCATACTTTCTTACATGGCACTCCTGAAGGATCTCCAGATAAAAGAGAGACACTGATACTCGGTTTTCCACCATTTGGCTAAGCAATAAATGAGACAAAGCTATTCTTTAGACCATACATCAGAGGTCTGTAACCCATTGCACTATCTTGAATGCAAGACGCTCCCATAAGCTCTTTTTAGGCTAAAATAGTTATCAAACAAGACCTTTAAAGACACCTTGCTAAGGTCGTTTTTATCTTTCTAACATTCCTACATCAGAAAACAAAAACTCACCCTCAATTAAAGCAGGGCTCCAGAACAGACAGTATTTCTCAGCCACTTCCGAAGTCATTAATCTAAAATCAAGACTAAAGAAAGACCTTTCAACTGTGAGCCTTTACAGGATGTAGCACAACAGATCTGACCAGAGATTCCTGATCTTTCAGTAGACAGAAAGGACGGCCTGTGAAAGTCACCTGGCATTCAGGAAGCTCTTTGTGACTATCAAACTCCCAACTGAACTGATGCTGATGTGGAAGCCTTGAAACATGTCAACCAGACACTATTAACAGCTGCTTAACTTTAATGTTATTCTTTCAATTTCCTCAGGAGCAGTTATCCTCCTGTGAATTCCCTGAATAAAAACTCTTTCTGCAAAGCACTAGGACACTATTGTGATCAGTTTTTTACCATTACCCCAGTAGATATCAATAGTTTAATATTCAGCATTGCACAAGGCAAATAGGCAGAAAGAAGTCTGAGATCACACAAAGCATAATTAAAAAATACCGAATTAATCGGAATGTATTAGGAAATACTGAAATTATGTAAACAGTGTGCAAAGATAACATACCATGCTGAACATTACAGTACACCATCAGTACTTCATGGTTCTCATCTCATGGATGCTTGATTTTCTTAATGTTTAAATAATTGGTACTGTAACTTTAGTGGTCCTAAAAATTTTTAAAACTCTCATCATTCTAGCACAGACTGTATGAAGCAAAGAGCAACAGCAGACTTTTCAGGGCTATATTTGTGGAACTGCGACAGAAATAGAGAAGTATTTCAACTACATTACTGGCTAGACTATAAACATGAAAAAGAAAAAATATCATACTAAAAAAGAATTTACTGCCATTGTTATGCATCTCATCTCAGTGTGTTGAGATCAAGACTCCCTCTTTACTTAAAATTCCATCATGAGGTTGTAAAACTGTTGATCCTAAAATTCTGTCTTTTCCTGTAGAGACAGATCAAAATAATTTAATTTTTTTCCTTTTTAATATTACTGCCTTTATTTTGAAATATTAGTATAATCTTAAAGAAAGCCTGACAAGGCACTCCCCTGTCCCTTAAGAGATCCAGGTTGTGTATTTGGCTCTTTCATTTAGTGCATCTGCTTCAAGTCACATATGTAACTGATACTCTTTGAATAACAGTAAAATTTTTGGTTTTCATAGATAATCACAGAATATAGTGAGTTGGAAGGGACTCATCAGGATCACTGAGTCCAACTCCTGGCCCTGTGTAGCACCATCCCCAAGAATCCCATCGTGTGCCTGAAAGAAGTGTCCCAATACTTCTTGAACTTAGATAGGCTTCATGCTGTCACCATTTCCCTGGGGAGCCTGCTCCAGCGCTTAGCCACCCTCTGGGTAAAAACCATTTCCTAATTGTTTAAAAGCAATTCTCCTTTTAATTGACTGATGTTTTTGTTTGATCAGTGAGAAATATTTATAGAAACTGCAAGTACAGTAATCCCTTGAATTTTGCAAGGGTTCGAGTCTGGAAGTATGCTGCCATAAGTGCCATTATTGCTGACCTTATTGCTGTCCACAACTACCTAAAGGGAGGTTGTAGCCAGGCAGAGGTTGGTCTTTTCTCCTTGGTCTCTGGGGACAGGACAAGAGGTCATAGTCTTAAGCTTCAGCAGAGAAAGTTTAGACTTGATACTAGGAAAAGGTTTTTTACTGAAAGAGTGATTCGAATGTGGAATGGGTTGCCCACAGAGGTGGTTGAGTCGCCAACCCTGGACGTGTTCAAGGGTAGGCTGGACGAGGTGCTGAGTGATATGACCTACATGTAGCTGATAGGTTAGTTGGATTATAGGTTGGACTAGATGATCTCAAGGTCCTTTCCAGACCTACCTATACTGTGATACTATGAAACACAAGAAGTAGCAATTCACATATATGTAACTACAGCCAGCCCCCCCACCCCCTCAGTTCCAGGCAGCAAGAGCAGCAGCAGCAAGTAGGAGCATGCAGCAGAAAACAGCAAGCAGCAGCTAGCAGTAGAAAACAGCTAGCTGCTGCATACTCCTGCTTGCAGCAGCTAGCAGGAGCTAGGAGCAGCTACCAAAGGAGGAGGGCTGCACAGCTTGGTATCTTCACGGATTGCGTAACATGCGGGACCTGCCCAGACCCGCCCATCAGCAATTTCCAGGAGGGGGCTCTGTATACCTTTGAGACAGTGTTATGACACTCCCTCAACACTTGATTAACTTCACAACACTGTTACAAGTGAGGGAGCTCTGGGTGGCCCTGAGTGAGCAGCACCTGCTGGCATTGCCCGCCCTGCTCCACCTGGAGCAAAAGAGGCGGGAAAACAGAAAATATCTTCACAGGAAAAAACCCCCACCCACAAGGTACTGAAGTTGCGTTAGGTGAAGTGTAAAGTAGCAAGGGATTACTCTAGCTGCAATCTTCTATTACAAATGCAAGTGTTTCTTCAAAGATTTGTTAGACAACAGTCTGGTCTAGAAAAAAGTCTAGTCTAAATGAAAATTAAATGCTATAAAAAGTCTCACCCACCATAAAATAACCTGGCAGGGAAAGAGTAGCAAAGGAGTGCCCTCAAAGAACTCTAGCACAAAAATATACTCTATTTAGTGGCCAAAAGGTTCCCTGAATAAACTGGAAATACTTTGGTAAATATCTCAGACTACTCTGCAAATCAGTTTCTGTTCTTCTGTCATTTTGGGTTTTATCAGCTTGTTTTAGAAAAAAAAGATTTCTTCTCTTGGCCAGTTCTGGTTACTAGTAGAACAACTAGCAGTAGATTGCATTGAACAATTTGTCCACTTACGCTTGCTTTTATGTTCTACAGAAGCTATTTTTCCTTTTGATTTAGCACAGAAAGGCCTCCATCAAAACTGATGCCTTTGTTTGTCAGGCTCTGTACAAACCATAACAGGAAGTCCTAAATAGTCTTTCAAATAAGGATGCAAGTCTGCAGATCACAGAATCACAGAAAATTATGAGTTGGAAGGGACCCACAAGGATCATCTAGTCCAACTCACCATCTAATACCCATACAGCGACCGAGGGCACATCCCAGAGCATAATAACAACCTAGATGCCTCACAACCTAGCAGGCCACTCCGAGCCAGAGGGGGCCCAGGGTCATCCAGCCCTCACCCCCCAGCTAGACCAGCTAGACCATGTCACTAAGCTCCTCGTCCAGTCTTCTCTTAAACACTTCCAGGGATGGCGACTCCACCACCTCCCTGGGCAGCTGACAGAGAAACCAGCAGAATTGGCTGATATGGCAGCAGGTTGTGCTCCTATCCAGCCAGACCTTAAATGGACCTTAAAAATGGACTGTCAGGAACCTCAGGTAGTACAAGGAGAAATTTTAAGTCCTGCACCTGAGGAGAAACCATCCCTTGCAGTACATGCTGGGGGTCACCCAGCTGGAAGCAGAAAAGAATGTGGAGATCGTGGTGGGCGCTTGAACACGAGCTTGGGAATTCGCCCTTGCAGCAAAGAAGCCTAACAGCACACTGTGCTGCATTAGGAGAAGTGCCACCATCAGGTCATCGGAGGTGATTTTTCTCCTCTACTTAGCATCTGTGAGGCCACACCCAGAGGACTGCATCCAGGTCTGGGTTTCTCAGTACAGAAGAGAGAAAAAGCTACTGCAGAAAGCCCAGTAAAGGACCACAAACATAAGGGACGAAAGCATTTATTTTAGAGACTCAATTCAACATAAATAGTAATTACACAAGGAATCGTACCACTCATTAATTCCAAGAATAAATGCATGATCAGTAGTATTGCACTCTAACAGTAATCTAAGAACAAAACCAATAAAATACTGAGTTTAGGCTTCATTTTTTAAGATGTGAGTATCTGTTGGTATTTTAGTTGATCAAGGATCAAATACCAAAATACCAACAGATATTCACATCAACTTTGTCACTGTGTGAAAAAACTAGTGTAAGTCTCAAAATATACCTATTCATTTATATTAAAAATTAGAGAACAAGCTAACAGTAGAGACGAATACCAGAGAAAAGTAAGAGCATATAGGAAATGCTAACCAATTTTTATATATGGAAAATTAATTATACTATAAAACCCTCAGTTCACATTGATTGTCACTTACTATTAAAGACTTAAACTCATGTCCAAGTACTCTTAAATTAATAGCTCAGTACCCATTATACGTAACACACACTGATGAAGATCTCAATTTCCAGAAAATGTTACTTGCTTTAAACACTGATTTAACAAAGCACATTCTTAACTTTAAAACAAAATAGAAGCATTCCTTCTAGAAATGACTGTGTATATAAAGATTCAAATGGTTATCTACACGTCTGATCCCCAAAACAACTCAAGCAAAGACACAAACATCCTGACTAGATCGCACTCAGTATACGGTCATGGAGTTCCAACAACGCTTTCTTATAGACACAGACAAAAACTAATCAGTTTAACAGACACAAGACAGCTGCTCTAGAAGTGGAAGGGGAGTGAAATTTTAAACTTTCACAGTTTACAAAGTTTGTCATGGGTAAAAAAATAATCACAAGTTTTACAACAGTTTTACTAATTTAATCTTGAACATTCCTTTAAAACAAGTTAGAAACCTAGAAAATTCCTCCCTAAGCAAGACTTTCGTAATGCAATAGCACCCTGAATACCTTGCTATACACTGCAGTTCATTGACTTTTGTTTTGCTAGTCGGAGAGAGGAGAGGAAGTTTGGAACTGCAGAGGGGCTCCTGCTCAGCACATACTCAGTAACAGCTCAATAAAGGGCTGCCCCTGTCAAGCCAAGATTTAATCAACAGTACTCGAAATGTACTTCAGACTGCTGTGCTAGCAGAATTCACCCAAACATATCACAGGGAGGAAGCAGACCATGACAAATATTTCTTTTTACTGGCACTATACATAGAGATGAACAGCTGTTACAGTGAAGTATAAACCTGCCTACTATTTTCAGCAAAAGCATGAGGACAGTCATTCTTTGAGTTCTCGGATGCTAGAAGTTGCTGAACTGACATGCTCTATGTTGCTGTTTGGCACAACTTTGGAGCCTACAAAGCAGACTTTCGCAGTTTCATGAAAGCTGGCCTTCTCTCTACACTGAAGGGCATAACTGTTACAAATTTTACAACTGACTACATATATGCCTTTCATAGCCCAGGACATCAATGGCTAACTGTTTGCCGAAGTGTAATAAACACTGAAAATGCAATAAATGATTTTAAGGTAAACAGTCACGGAGAAGATGGTGTGGAGAATGTCGAGATGACAGACAAAACCACCTAAGGGGAGGCACAGGCACAGCCTTCCCACAGCTGGGGGTGCTGATCCAGTGTCAGCCCTCCCACTGCCACAGCCTCTTGCTCTAGAATGCAGACAGCATCGACAGACAGATCAATCCTCACTGGTTTAATTTACCTTATATTTTAAGGCATGGGTTCCCTCACATCCTGCTTACAAGACTGACCTGCTTACTGTAGCCCATGAGGAATGTCCCTTCAGAAGTCTGCTTTACAAACAGTCACAGGGATTACTCAAATGGCTCATACAGCAAGCAAAATCAGTGAAGGACCTACTGAATATAAAAAACAAAGTCAAGTGTTCTGGGAGGTGCAGTGTCAGTAAAATCCTCTACTTAATGAGCCACAAGAAACTTTCAAGAAAAAAATAGCTGTGGTAAAGGAGTCACGAAAAACTTCAAAGTTCATATATGGAAGTCTTCAAGTTGAAAAAGCATAAAACAAACAGCATGGTATTGCTAGAAGAGTTATGTTTCATCACAGGGCCTTTAAAATTACTTCACTCTACAGAACAGCTTATGTGGAATACCAGAGACAAAACATTTACAGTAAAAAACAAAATATAACATTGACAAGAAGAAATAGACACAAATATTTTTAAAGATTAGAATACAAAATTGAATTCAACAGCTGCCTCATATTGAGAGTAATGATTATTCAAAATAATAGAGCTTTTCACTGGCAAAAGTTACACAGTGTTACCCAAAACTTATATTTTATGGAAACGAAACAAAATAAAATTTTGAATGTAAATATTCTGTTTAACTATTTATTCTCAAATGCTAATATTCCATGGATTTTTAATGGTAAACACATGGTTTTTTATTCCTATATAGATCTAGAATTACTTCAAACATAATTGCTTCAAGCAATTTTTAAGGTGGTCGAGAAGCATAATATTCATTTATACACATCCAAACCCAAATATCTAAAGAAAAACTCTGTTTAAAACTATACATGGTCCTTTAGAAAACAAAATAGTTATCTGTACACATGCATTACTTGTCCAATTACAAGTTTATTAATTTTCTTTAAAATTCTAAGTGTGGTAAAATAAAATTGACAGACAACTAAACACACACACAACCCTTACCATTAGCAGACATGATGACGAAGTGCACGCATGTAGAGAACTTAACTATACACACATCTGGCAATTGCCTAATCACAAATAACAGTATTTCCCAATGTTGTTCAAAAACTATGAACACCTTGTAGCAAATACAAGGAAATAATTCAGCAGAGGACAAAAGACCCAAGGAGTGACAATACTTGCCATATTCAAAAGTGGAAGAGAAGTATTTATCTCAGAACTTTACATCTATATGTCCCTGCATAAATCTAAAGCCAGCTTTTATGCATTTTACTGACAACTACGATTTTACTAACAAACTTGTACATGTAAAGTCCAACAGTGACACTAAAATCCCACTATTTTAACCTAGTGGACTGCAACCATTTCTTATGTCAGCAGGCCTAATGGATTAACTCGGGTAACTAGTCCTCACCTCTCCCTGATGCCTGTTTGCATTATACACTTCCTTTCAGAACACAATGTGAGAAACTAAACCCTGTGAATGAAGACACAGGACTGGCCAAGATCTTCTGAGTTATTTCAAATCAGTAGAAGTACACATGAATTTGAGACCTGAGGTAATTAACAGCTCTTCAAGAAAATAAGTATGTCTTACACATCAGACTACATCCTGAACTTTAAAATATCAGTCTCTCACTGTGTTATATTTATAGGCAAGCAAATTAATATTCTGCTCTTTCAAGCATAACTAAGTCCTACAGCTTAAACATCTGCTTGGCTGATGAGTTTTGAAGTACAGCCTTAGAAGTGCCACATTCACCTTCAACATGGACAGGCCACTTAGAATGAAGGACTTTGGGGTAATAATAATAATCAGAGCTCTACCAGCTTTGGACCCACCTTTCCATGAATTGCCACAGGATTTCTCCAGACTTTCTGTAACTCTACCTTTTCTTAAGTACTTCTAAACATTATTAACAATGCTCTCTTGAAACACACCTAGACAATGGGTTGCTTCCATAGTTCTTCCCTATTCAAAGTAGGCAAGAAAGCCATGTTGCTGTATCTCAAAGATCTTGCTCTGCTCTTTTTATTTTGAAAGTCACAGGCTGCTAATAGACTATGCAGGCCCAATAGCCTATCACCACTGCATGGCTAAAAAAAAAAAAAAGAAAATTGTACGATTGAATTTTACCTAATTACATCTTTTTGGTAAGGCTTTGGTCTTCCATCTACAATCAGTTTTGTTGCAGCTCAACTGTACATGTCTTTCTGTACAAGTCACGTTTCTCAAACTAAAGTTTGCTGAGAGGTTTACTCTCCAGTCATTTAAAACTGAGCCCTAAATTTCGTGTGGCTAGGTGAGCTTTACCCAGTCTGTTTTTTCAGTGCTGCTATCATCCAGCTGGTATCTATTAAACACATGCAGTGGATTATAGCTTAGCAAAAGCAGCATTAAATCTACCCCCATCCCATGTTCCCCACAGGAAAAAAAAGGGGGCTGGGAGGAGGGAAAGGCTGGGGAAAAGGGACAGGAAATCTCTGTTATCAATAGATGACATCCTGTTAACTTCACTCACATGAGTCTATGTGATGCCTACTCAATAAGTGTTAAACTGAAACCACAGACTATTAAGAAAAAAAAATCTATTTGATGCCAGCTACTACAACATTAAAATAGATAATATTTTAGGAGAGTTATTTATACATAGCTATGACTGCTCTCTGTAAGAGCCAAAATAGAAGTCAAAGGATGCACCTTTCCTCAAACTATAAATATAAATTACATACTTCTCTTCCCCCTTTTACCCCCCCAGTCCCTGGGCAATGGGCTACAGGTGGCCCCGCTTGAGCAGAAGGCTTGAACCAGATGATCTCCGGAGGTTCTTTCAAACTTCAGTTATAGAAAACCTAAGGATGTGCATTTGGAAATGCAAGCATGACGAGATGTAAAATTGAAGAGTCGACTCTTTAATGCTAAAACCAATTGTTTAAAAAAAAATCCATTATAGAAAGGTAACTAAATAAATATCGACTCAAAAAAGAGTAAGAGATTAATAAGATTCCCAGGAAATTCAATTTCCAAGCTGTGTGAATTGAAGTTTAAAACTGCTCTTTCTGTGCATCCTCAAGTCTCCCAGAGTATTATCTACTCAGGAATTGCAGTCCAGCTGGGAGCATTTCTGCACTGAAAATGGAGCCACCTGACATAAGATACTGTGGCACTCCCTACACTCAGACAGGCACAGCAACAACAGCTAACTCAAGGAGAACTATTTTGGTTCTAAGGGCAAGATCACCTTGGGAACAGTATTTCTTTAGTATTGCCAAAGACAGAATTCAGTGTGACCTTTGCAAATATAATATAACCAAGGCCTCTCAATTGCCTTGATTATTGTCAGTTCAGTTTTAAAACCTTCACGCTCTCTTCATGGACTTTTGAATACTCAGATACAACAGTGGTGATATGAATATCGATTTAATAACGAGTCATTGACACCTATTGCTCACCTTGGCACCTTTTTCACTCGCTATTACAAAACATTGCACCTTACCTATATTACATATAACTAACTCCAAAATACTCTATTACCAGCTACTGCAGCAGGAACTAAGTTTATTCTCCTGTTTTTAAGCAGTTAAAAATAAAACACTTAGTTCTAAGTTCACTCACCCTTGCTCCGTTCAATAAACAAAATCAGAAAAACGTAACTTTTTGTGGAAATTTAGCGATGCATTGTGGTTCTCATTATATCCACAGTGTATATGCATGGTGCCAGGCAATGTCTAAAGATGTTTTAACCCAACTT
This sequence comes from Pitta sordida, assembly GCA_013390025.1. Classification (NCBI taxonomy): domain Eukaryota; kingdom Metazoa; phylum Chordata; class Aves; order Passeriformes; family Pittidae; genus Pitta; species Pitta sordida. The sequence continues at coordinate 41,672 of WEKX01002740.1, forward strand.
GGTGACCATCCACATAAAAAGCCAATTTGTCCTACTAACATTACACGTCACATGGTACAGGAAAGATTGTCCTGATCTTACAGCAACTCCCTAGATAAGAAAGGGGTTCAAAAAAGGCTAATGTCTTCTTATGTATCCTCCCTTTTCTAATAAAAACATGGAAGCAGCAAAATCTTCAGCATGATACAGTAACACAGAAATCAAACCAGGAGACTGAAGATCTGGAAATATGGCTCCTGGCATTGCTACAAACAAGCTACATAATCCTAGGAAAATTACTTTCACACCTCTCTATCTCATGTTCCACAATTTTTAGTCGAAGAAAAATCTAAAAGCACTTTTGTGTTAAGAATTCAATATAATATAAAAGCCAGGAATAAGATCAAAATCCACTTCTACTTATTTCACACATAGCACTAACAGGTGGGCCTTTGTATAATATATATAAACCACTGGGGGTTGAGGGTGGGAATCAAAGGCTTCCAAATCCTTGTCTATACATTGGGCTTTAGTAGTTACAATTCTATACCAACTTTCAGAAACACAACATAATAAACAGTTGAAAATAATATTTTAAAAAAACAAGTCTTCATGTGCTTTGATCTTTCATCATTTTTTAGATCAAGACATGAAAACACATATAACTTTGATATGCATAAACTAATTCCTCATATAAACTTATTAAAATAATTATGCAAAACTCAAACAAGAGGAGTTTCTTTAACAAATAAACCTTAATCCAATACAACTATTTTGCCAAGTCAAATTTTAAAATTAAGAGCAATTGCACCTCCAGGAGTGATATAAGTAATACATATAATCAAAAACCGTAGAATGCAGCTCTGTTATAATATCTCTTAGCGGGACTGATTTCCCCACACACACGAATTCAAACCAGTTCGGTATGAAAAAAACCCAAATGCTCAACTTCTTTCACTCTTAACGTGACCTCTCTGTCAATATTATAGAGTATAACTCTGCTAATTCAAATACATTGGGATAACACCTTTCAAACCAAAACTGCGTGTTGATAAATTGTGATGCATCTTCAGGTAAGTTACCAAGATAGCCTCTGCCCTCAAAATGAGCGTGTTTTATTCTGCAAACCAGAAAATGCACTGACTTCCAAAGACATGTACTAACAACAAGCAGTTTTGAGAAGGAACAGTGGCAGGAGCAGCTGAGTCAGCAGTTTGGACAGGCAGGATCTCCCTGTAAAGAAGATTTCTGGACAGCCATTGTCCAGCATTTCCCTCAAAAATTACAGAATAGGACAGAGAAGATGAATCCAAAGTGCTTTAATTAGATCACTGTAAGTTAAAATGAACACACAACAAATTAGAACTTTAGTGGTGGGTAAATTAGATTTGAATGGACATTTAGTTGTCTAATAAATCTTATTTAACTCTTCGCTATGAAGATCACTCAATCCCTCCCACTAACTTCGACTTAACAGAGGTGCATAAACATAAGTCACTCTTCAATTTACTCAAAAATTCCAGATTAAATAGACACCATAAACCAAACGGAATCAAATTACAAAAGTTGAAGCACTTCTTGGGGAGAGCTGTTGTATGTGAAAATTGGCTTTTCAAGAATGAAACATTGATGTTACATAGAGCATGGGGAAATTAAAACATCTCCAGTTACATGGACAGCATCTTGTATGTTCTCTTCATGAACTTCGTCTATAAATTTGATACAACTATTCTAAATGACTGTGCCTCTATCCATAAAAAGAGATTTGTAGAGAAAAATATGAGGAGTTTTATCCTTTTAGACAAACTAAGTAACTGACCATGGACTACAAAATGTATAATGTTATAACAGAAAACAGAATAATGCTATTGATTCCATGCTTGCTGTTTTTGTCAAAAAAAGTCACCGGTCACAAAGATATCACATTTAAGTGTGGGCGAGTCAGGACCTCATGTACCTTCCCCCTCTTCCACTCTTCCTCAGCAAGCTTTTATCCTCTGACCCTCTCTGGCCAGCTCTAAGACCTTTTAAGACCGTTACTCACAAGAGCAACATAAAGTCAAATACAATACAGTAATCTCTCACTACTTGGCATTTCACCATTTGTGGGCTCAATATATCACAGGGTTTTTTCCCCACATATTTATCGTATTTACCGCTACTTTGCGGATTTCGATTATTGTGGCGTCTCTCTGGAACCGATCTCTACGATATTCGAGGGATTACCATATATCCCAACTCTGACTGCATCAAATTCAGTCCACTTAAGGAAGACTAGGAGTAAATTGGTCTTCTTTTAACACTCATCTCCATTCTGTTGCTTGGCCACACACTTGGCAAATAAAATTTCAAACCAATTTGCAGCTAATATCCTATTAATATTTTGTTTGGAGCAGAACAGCAGAAAAAGGTTTCTGCTATTTAATTTGGAAGGCACAAATTCAGGCTGCATCAAGTAGTTCCCGTCTAGTGGTTCATGTGCAGACTGCTCCAAACAAATTAAACTAGACAGGGCACATACTGAATTGGGAAGGAAAGCAAAAATCCCAGTGCAATCAAGTATCTAAGGTTAAAAGCTAAAGTATAATTGTTTAAAAATAAATCTCTCCACGCATAAAAATCTAACTACCCTTTGTAACACCACTTTGAAGAGTTAAAATACTATACAAATAAAACTGCCACTCAAATATTAATGACATCAAAAAGAAGAAAGTAAGCTTTCTATGGAGGTCTAGTGAACATTTGCTAGACTAGTAAGAGAAATGTTCTCTAATTATTTAAAGATGAAAGAGAATCTATTTAAATGCACGTGATAGTTTGAATAGTCCTTGATGGGACAGCATTATTACTACCTAATTCTCCCCATTATAAGCTAAAGAGTATGTAAAATCTAAACTGTCAGTGTAAAACTATATTTTAACACTGCAGCTGTATTTGCTGACTATAGTATTTTTCCTCCCCAGAGGGCCGTACATTCATCCTAAATTCATAGAGGAATCAAGCCTTGTGGAAGGAGAAACCCTGGGGACATTTGAGCAACACTGCAGTGGGGAGGGAAGGCTTATTATGAAAATGAGGCAGAACTATTACAGTGGGAGCTCCAGGGCATGAAGGACTTGTATAGAAATGAAAGTAGTTGCAAAATAAGAAATATGACTAATCCAAGGCTATTTGAACACCTCTATTTGGTTATCACAATGGATGTGTATTTTATCATCCATCTAGTTACTCTCGAATGGAGTATGCCATTATAAATAAAAAGTAAGTTTGTAATATTAAATCCACAAAATGTTTGGTCTCCAAGAAAAACTCCAAAAAGTTACCAAAAGCAGTATGTTATCAATTACACTTTATTTGGAAGAATCAAATCTATATGCAATCTCAAATTCACAAAATCTTTTCAAACACTCAGACTTGCATACATGCTCATCACTGTTTCAGTATTATAAGATAATATCTTAAAAAATAAAGGCATAGAAAAAACTTTGATTCTGCCTGATGTTACTGAAGTTGCTTTCATGTTTGATATGGGTTATTCAGAGGAGACTTGTAAATATAGTCACAGGCATCAGACATAGGAATTTAATCCAACATCAGTGCAGTCTGATGCTAAAAAAAAAAATAGAAGCACTTAAAAACATTAGCAAATTAAGTAAACAACCAGATTTTGCAGATGGAGAAAATAGGACAGAGACCTTCCAATCACATTTATGACCATCATCCTGCAAAGCTATTTACTGTGGAACACAGTAGTTGCTGACCATCTATGCATATTTATTGCACTCTAATTTAGAGCTCTACGCAAGACTTAATGCCTTAGTGACCTGTAGACTTCATCACAGACACACAATTCACTTGGACTAACATCAAAAGGAACTCGAACTGCAGTGATTCATCTAATCAGAAGGGCAGTACGATTGTATACCCAACAAATTAACATGCCATGAGCCCTGCTAGCTACCTGATTACATCCAAGCCCGGGTCATCACCTAGATCCTTCTGCCCCCTCCAGCCTCCACTCATTCCCAAAAAGGGACAAAAGGTTACATCACTGTTTGTTTCAGGATTTAACCTCCCCCAGCTCACAGAGGCAGCTAAGCTCTCAAAACATCTGGGCTTATTATTGTTTCCAATCGAAGTTTCAGGTTCCAGGAGATACTTCGACTTTGTCGGGGGTGGGGGTTACAGTTCATTGGTGGAAGTGCATTAACAGGACGCTCAGAACAAAACTGGGAAATCTCAAGTTTCTGCTGATTTGAAATTATTTTACTTATTTTTTTTAAATTTATTTATTGATTATTAATATTTATTGGTGTTTCCTAGGGAAGGCACAAACAGCAAACAAAAAGTCAGCGATTTGCTTATTCGTTGTCACTATGCATATTACCTGATATACTGCACATCTAATTCCTTTCAACGTAGTTCAAGTAAGCCATGAACAGAATTCACTCCATACAAAACAGTAATTAGAAGAATAATCTACCACTGCAGAAACATGAGACCACCCATCTGGTTGTCCTAACGTGACCAGTAAAGCAGCACAACAGAGTTCATGCACCTTTCCTATCAGGATGCACAGAGGAGTTCTTTCCAGGGGTGTCAGTTCTCAGATTTCAAAATGTGTAAGAGCATTGATTTGCTTATCTTCAAATTGCAGGCTTGTCTAGTTGGCCTGCTGTTGCTCAAATGAAACCATTTTCCATTTACATGGAGGTTTCTAGATGGCATTAAACCAAACAGGCCTGAAAATATACATGCAAAATAAAACTTCTGCCATGTAAATATAACCACACATAAGTAAATCCCAAATTTACAACAACATTTTGTTTATGGCAGGTACCTTTTGAAACAATAGTAGCAAGTTATTGTTTCTGTACTCAAACCACATGTTTGAAGTCTGTCTGTTTCAAAATCCAATCTGAACTGTGCTCCTACACAGCCAGCCACCTATTACAGAATCAGCATGCCCTGCCCCATGGTTTGCCCTGCTGCATGGATTAAACAAGATGGTTTCTCAAGTATAGAAAGGCTTTCAGCAAGAAAACATTATAACTTGGGGGAACACAGTTTAAATAAAAGAAAATATGCCACAGACTTACTTCACTTATCACTGTATCAAAAAAACCTGATTTGACATATAGGAGAGACCTCAATTAATTCTAGACTATTACAATAATAGAACCTCAATCAGCTGAAAGAAATTCTGTGAAACTGGAGGCTCCTCATAGTCTAATATGATTGCTGTAAAAACATCATGACTTTTTAGCCTAGCAAAAGTCACAAGCCCAAGCACAAAGCCATCTTCACAGAATATTCTGAGTTCGAAGGGACCCACAAGGATCACTGAGTCCAACTCAACACTGTCTCCCTGGCGGGAATCGAACCCGGGTCTCCCACACACCAGGTGGGGACACTTACCACTGTACTATCTTCCTTTACTACAACTCTCTTACAATTCTTAAAAACTAGTGGCATTCACTATAGCTTCAGTACACCTAAGAGTAAGGCACCTAAGAGTAAGTGAGTCTACCATGACACCATGCCTCTAGCAATCTTGCATTCAATCTGCATACATTAATTTAATTCAGCTTATGTTCACCTGACAAAAAGTCACACTTAAAAACTACAATAGCTGAGGCTGTGTGTAAAGTTCCAGCACAGACAACTTTCATATGCAGGCTAAAAAAAGGCTCTTAAAATAGGGAACTATTCTGGAAATGCTGACACATCTTCAACACTGTGAGTGGGCGCCAATATAATAGACACATTGTGTACACATATGTTGCTGTCTTCCTGGGAAGCTTAACTGAAAGCCCACATGGTTGATGTGGGATAGCAGGAATGCCTCTTTGAAAGCAATCACACTGCTTATTCACAGTATCTTAACGAAATCCAAGGCATATGGTAAAATTATGCCATTTCACAAAACAGCAATTATGACAGCGAAAAATCCTTCTGAATCAAAACTACCTTTGACAAAAAAAAACAAAAACACCTTGATGACAGAATTTAGACATATTAAGCATTTAAACAAAAATAAATGTTAAGAGCTAGAATGGCTGAGGTCATCAACACAGTTTAATACATTCAGTTGCCTCCATTACAAAAAGACTTTTTCCACTAAAGTGCACACCCACTATAGAGGATCAGACTCCCAAAAGAATAGTGAAACAATACATGGACCATCTGCTGTTCCACAAAGCAAATTGAAAACCCAGGAATAGAATATATGGGAGTTGTACTAAAATCAGTATTACCTTTCCATTTTCTTTCACTCCAGATTCTCAGCTAAGCTTTAAAAAAAAAAACAACAAACAAACAAAAAAAGCCACCACACAGGAAGGTTGTAAGAGCTTTCAGACATAACCATACAGCGTGAAGTAGGACACAGAACACCCTTTCACAGAATCACAGAATCACAGAAAATTATGAGTTGGAAGGGACCCACAAGGATCATCTAGTCCAACTCACCATCTAATACCCATACAGCGACCGAGGGCACATCCCAGAGCATAATAACANGAGACACTTTTTTTCCTTCTGTTGGCACCTCTAACCGATACACCAATATTCCAGTTGCAAATACTTCACTTCCTGTTAATACAGCAAATGAACTGGTGTTCCACAGAAGTACAGAAGGGTAAGACAGGTTCTTAAATTGCATACCCATGGATATCCAATACTTAAACATCTTCACAGCCATCAGTTGATTTTACTGTAGTGCTTAGTTGTCGTTATTCCCTCCCAGCTTATCTATGCACATCAAGTGCAAGGCAGACAATTCCTTTAGTAGGCTTAAAACAAGTGTGAACAAGTATCTACCCAAGGAAAAGGTGGCCTTGGAAAGACTTTCTGCAGAGTACAACATGACTTGAAAACAAAATGCAAATAAACAAAGGAAGAGTATATGTTTCTATGTCTTCTTTTCCAACAGGTGCATCAAACTGCGGGAAAAGAAACTATTCTTCCGTTCCACCATATTGAAAGAATTTAACCACTAGACCCTTCTATCATGTTACAACTCTTGTTCTGTTTTTTGTTGCTTTGTTTATGCTGAGGGCACTCGCTTGGGAGTTGGACTAGACGATTCTTGTGGGTCCCTTGCAACACGGAATAACCTGTGAACATAAGCTAATTTATTTCTCTAATACTTCCCTAGTTATTCCCTTTCCAGTAGTTGGGTGAGTTGGGCTTATTAGTTTTGAGAACATATGGCAAAAGTCCTTTCAGTCACCCATTCCAATAACTAGGTGCATTCCCAGAAATCACCCAATAAAAGGCTGATTTTTAAAACAAATATCCAACAGTGTGTGCTCTATGTCCATTAAAAATATATTTCAATATATTTCTGAAAAACTGGTTATGTTTTAGGTTGCCTATTACAGTTTAGCAATAGTAATACTGAATTCATAGAGCACAAACAACTGAAAACTCTAAAAAACTCTTAGCGCTTTCAGAAAAGCATTCTATATTCCTAATTCTTTTGAACCACTAAAAAAATTGTATGTGGTGCTCAAATGTGTCTCTTCCTTCATTGAGATTCATTAAAGAATATTTCAGAGTGACTGCTGGGATCCATGATCCTCACAAAACAGCTTCTCTCACCCATTATTTTCTCCCTCCCCCCCCCAAAAAAAAGGTAGAAAAGGTAGAAAAACAAGAGAAAACAAGCAACTCTCTCAGTGGCACTTTGACAACTTCATAAGGCAAAGCTCCTTTCGGACAACCATTATGGGCCTGTCAGTCATATATGTGTGCAGTTAATGAAACCCCATACACACAGACTGGAGGACAGCTGCACTCCGACTAGGTCACCACTGACCCACACTACTGAACAAACCCCAGATGGGCACTGTTGTCTTATTGTGCTCTGGAAGCAATTAAAGCCCCATTCCTCATAGGACATTAATTATTGGGATTACCAGTAAAAGGAAACACATGAACAGGATGTTACATACTCTTTTTTCCTGCTTCAAATCTTTGTCCATTTGCTACAGCTATGAATTAAAGAGTAAAAAGGATATGCAGAGATCTGAACAAAACAGTACGATACAGGCTTCCATCCTGCTCTGATAAAGGAGCCCATTAAAAAAAAAATACTTAAGATTTCAGCCTGCTGACATATGACTTTCACAGTACAACCAAAAAAAAATGTCTATATATGCTACATTTTCTGTATTTTCCCAATTGCAGTAGAGAGCAAGTATCATTAAGCTGTAAAATCACTGAAGCATTAGCCACTGAGAATGAGATATCACTAAGATGCAGTGATGTAGTGGATTAAAAATTCTTATGAAGTTAGAACAGACACAAGCCTTTATCAGCGCTCCTGTCATCCACCCACCATTACCTCGTTGCTATAGCCAAAACCCATGTAACCATAAATACTACTCTTAATTCTAGAAAGGCCTGAACGCACTGTAATGTGAATTGGATGGCGTAACACTTAGATGCAAGTGACCCACAACGACTGAGGTAACCAGTAAAAACTAACCTAACCAGAAATAAAGCATAGGCGTTTCAAACCCTGTTATAACAAAAAACAGATATAGCCTTTCCATTATGACCCACTTGCATTACTGAGATGGCCTAGCAAGTGACTACGTGCATTTCCTATTTTAGTGTTTCAGACCCAAGAGCAAGAACAGTATTTCATTACAAAAACACTAGGTTTTTTTCTAGCATTTTAAAATGAAATACTTAAAAATAAAGGGACAAAATTAAGCCAAGTTATAACATAGACATCTCCTTTATTGCTGGCACATTAGGCAAGAAGATGTTCTTAACAGATCATCATCACTTTCAATGACAAGGAGTAGTCGGCACACAGGTCCTTCACCTCAGAATTTTCACAACAGGCTCCATATTTGAACAAAGAGAAATGTTTTCAGGCTCCATTTGTTATATTATATCTTTCTTAAACTTGCATGACATTTGCAGCTTACACAGCTCTACTTTAAGTGTACCAATGGAAAGTATACATGTAATATTTGTTGAAACTAATAACTTACAACTTTCACAGTTAAAGAAACTGTTTATTTTTCTTCTGTCAAAAGAAAGAATTCTCCAAAAATAAGAATGGAGCTCAGGGAGTTTGATATTAAACCCTAAAGTAATATAGTAACACAATAACTTGATTTATTAAAAGTTATGTGATGACTAATTCTCTGTAGCTCCATAAACAGTTCAAAATATTGACATGAAAACATCTGATGGTGTTTCACTTCATCTTTACACACTCTCCCATTAGAGAGTAGTTAGAATTAAAGGCCTGCTCTTGGATACCTTAGGGTCTCATCTTTTTTAAAAAAAATAAACGTTGTTCTAACAAATGTTCTTAGGTACAAGATGTTTTACTACTGACCCTGCATTTCATACTTCCCATGACAGATATTCATGACTCAGAATCAACTCTGAGATGAGTTCACAAATTATTCTGTTGGCTGAGGACCATTTTCTATTGGAACAGTTTGAAAACAGATGCTAATACAGTTATCTGTCTTGCATTAATGCCCTTGAACTTGTAACAGGAGGCAAATTTTTTCTTATGCAGTCATTTCTTTAACAATAAAAGAATACAGTATTGCACAAAATGTCCTGTTTTAAGAGTGATAACTAACAAGTGAACTTATCTCTTTAAAAAACACCAGGGCTCCTGATATAGAGACTGTGAAGGTGTTTGGCAGGGGGTTCAGGAGAAGTAGAGGTTAGCAAAAGTCTTTAGGATACCATCAAAGCCTGGCACACGCACACACAAAAGAAATAATTAATCTTATTAAAATGTTTCCTTATTCTTAGCATAATCAAGACTAGAATTTGTTACAGAACAATCCTCTACACAAGCTAGAGAGTGATCTACTCATCATGTAGGTTCCAGTTTTTTGGAAGAGTTAATCAACAGATTCCAGAAAAAAACGTGAACATTGGACCCCAGATACAACTAATAAGGATCTGCAAGAGACATTTTACTCACTTATAAACAATCACACAGTACAGATAAGGCTGGAAAGGACCTTGAAGATCATCTTCCAACCTATAATCCAACTAACCTAGATCGTATCGCTCGACACCTCATCCAGCCTACCCTTAAACACCTAAACAAGCCTGCATATCTTTTTCTTTCTGCAATCAGTAGTCAAGAGTCTAATCCAATCCCACAATATGTAAAACACTTTCTCAGGAGTCTAAATATTCTCTACTCTTGGACACATCAACATAAACAGTCACTGTGCAATACTTTGGGTGTGAGCTCAAAAGGAAAGAAAACAATTAATCAGGAGCTGGTAAAACTCCATAGTATTCCTCCTCCATAGAATTCAGTACTTCACCCCATCAGATGACATGTTTACATTATGGAAGGTAGAAGAAAACTGAGCCTTATATTTAAAATGAGGTATGGTTGTGGATTTTACTCATCTGTTCAGTATCACAGAGAGAACAAAGGAAGGCTTTAACTATTACAAATGACAACTTTGACTAAGAAATGTAGAATAAATAACAATCTTCACACATTTTTGCTATAGAAGATAGAAATAACTTTCCTATTTATTGTTGCTTCAAATCTCAAAGCCATATAGTTTCACTATTTTATCTTGGGGGAAAGCAAGACTGTGTTTTGTGAACTCTCCCACAGTGGTATCTAGTAGAAGAAAATAATTAATTATCTCCTCTCGAAATTCTTCTCCCACTGTACAGTCACAGAGCTTGCCAAATATCAGCTTGTAACAGTAAAAGCCTAGCTCACCAGATAGACTGAGCCCTGATATATACAATATGGAGCCCTGATATATACAATAGATCAGATATTATGTTGAAATTACAACACCACTGTCTAACCATTCAAGAATAAAAAAAAATGGAAGTCCTCTTACAGAGGCACCATAACCTTACTCAAACAGAAATGAAATTTACCTCAATCCATACACTACCATTGATTCTAATCTTCCATTATATACTCCAGAAATGTGTTTCTTACACATCTACTACTTTTAGATTTCCCCTTTAGCGTACTGCTGTTCATCACATTATGAAGTTAACTCTACCTCTATATCAGAAATACCAAAACAAGTAATAATTATGACCATTTAATACTAAAATGAACAAATATAACTATTTCTTCACCAATTTTCTGATCTGTCAAGATATTTGCAATAAGGAAGTTAATATATTCTTCAATATGTATCTCACTTCACACAATGTCAAGAATTAGGTATTAAACAGATTATGGTGAAAGTCTTCCAATACAAAACAGAACAGCTTCCTAATTCTGACATGTGAAATCTGAGCAAATGACAGGGGAAACACACAATGTTTTATCATATGCTAGAAACAAATATAAAAATATTTAAATTATTAATACCTTGGTTGCAAACCAGAAGGATTCAAAAAGCATTAGTCATCTCCATAGACATTGATGACAATAACCTGGTTGCTTGCTCGGGAAGTTTCATCCCTCATACAAGTTCACTTACTGACTTGTTTTTCCATTTGCACAGTGTCTTAAGATGTGCCTCTTTCCAGACACAGTTAACTCTTGGTCCTTTCTGTGAACTATTTGTTCTGTTTATTAGGATTTTTTCAATACTTCCATTCATTGCACAAACTTTTGTGTAAATATGCCATTTTCTTTCAAATCAAGCAAATCCAAGAGAACATTATCTGGAATTGTTCAATATAAAAGAATGAAATATACCAACATATTAATCTTACAAGTACCAAAATTGTTCTGAGCAGACAACGGTAAACTTACATTTTTAACCACAAATCCTTGTCCCTCCAATATCATTTAACAATATTAAAGCTTTGCCTAGTTCTAGAACATGAATAGTGTTACTACAGAATCTGTAAGGACAAAGTTAACTTCTTAATACGCAGCCACTGACAAAAAGACTTGCTAAATCATTATATTAACTATCATTAACTATATATGACTCAAGTAAGTTCACATTATTACTACTGAAGCAAAGATCAGAGTAGGGAGAAATAAAAAGTATTTTAAAAATTCCATTAAATTATTAAAGTACTCTGTCCGCACATCAGATTTCAATGAATGGTAGGGATAGTTCCATCCATCATCTTCTCTATTAATGACTCAATCAGTCTGTCTTGTTT
>WEKX01002740.1:59811-74307 GCA_013390025.1 Pitta sordida
CCTCCTGCCTGTCTCCATTACTAAGTGGTTGGGTTAGCCCTGAAGACCATGTCCAACATCTTGAATGAATCCAAACGTAATCTCCCCTCTGTCATTTTATTCCTCCTCTAGTCTTATTACTAAAACTTATGTGCTTGATTTCTACAGCTGGCTAACACATTTGTCTAAAAAACTGCCATTTTACAAAGTTGTACTTTTTCTGGATGCATAATTCTGGAATGCAGCAGGAAGAAAGGAAGTTTGGACTTCACAGAAGCTATGCTTTCCAGCTTTAGTTTACTTCTCAATACACAAAGGAGATAAAAAACCAAACCAAAACCCAAACACCTCAAAGACACAGAAAGCCTTTTAAGATTAGATGTACCTGAACCACTAGTAGTTTTAATAAACCTGTGTTAATAACATTTTAAAAAGTAAAATCTGTGACCAGTCTTGAAATTACTTAATTCATAGAAAAACTGTGCAGTCTATATCTAGTTCAATTTACAGAACCTACTGAACATCATCTTACTTCATTAAGCAAGAGGACTGAAAGGACAATGTTGCAGCAGACACCATACCCAGAAGGGAGATGCAATTCAAACACAATAAACAAACTTGCAAACCCTATTTTCTCTGCTTAGCAAGACTCATCCAGCAGAGTACAGACCTCTAAAACACATACGTTTGATACGGAAACAAGGTAGAGAAGCAGCACTTAGACAGTGTAAACTTCTGTTTTGGCAATTTGTGCATAATCTGACTGGCACACTATCTTGTCTCATTCACAGGATCTTTGAGAACTAACATTTATGATTAGCTATTTACAGTAATTTTGGTATCATCAGACAAATAAAATCACACGTATATTGGCACTTGTTCCTAAATGTACCATCACTATAGAAGTAAAAAGATGACCTAACGATGTTAATAGGTTAAAATTACACTAACCACATATCTATAAAGATTGCTTCCAAACAGAGTTTCTCTTTTCCATGATATCCTTTCATCCAGAAACCAAAACAGAAATGTAAGACTGAAAACCACAAAAACTGTTAAGTTGTCAATATCCACCTTTTTTTTAAATTGACTACTTCCTAATGCTTTTACTACAAATTGACCACTTCCCAACACTTTCACTACAAATAGACCACTTGAATTTGACATACATTTTCAAAGCATCATCAAAACATATCATCTTTAAATGATCACTCCTACAATTGCATCATAATGCTAACAAATAACATACTTAGGTTAATGCTGGCATATTTGGAAGCAAAGAGGCTAAAAACATTAACAACTTCTTTTACTAAGTTACCAAGAATTCACATGATTAAATATGTTGAAGAATTGCTTTGCAAGGCTCAGATGTCTAGTCATAGGGCTCAGCAGACCTCCATTCAACTTTAAACTAGGACACACACACAAAATAAACATCACCAGAAGATGAAAGAGGATGCACTGAAATCATAAAGATGTAGACTTTAACTTGGAATGACACGAGGTGCTGAAATAATGCTTACAATTTTTTTGTTTAAGCATTCTGACATACCATCAGAATGCAGTTTGGATAGGAAACAGCTAAAAATTTGAACACAGGAAAAAAACATTTCTATTGCAATCCTTTCCTCAAGCTTCAAACTCCATCAGTTAGGCAAAATAACATAGTTGTCACCTTCTGAAATACAAATTTAGAGAGCCTAAAGTAGTTATTGTGATTCAGCGCACTTCATTAGCATGATTTGCTTTAAATTCCCTCCTCTCCGATCACGTAAAAAGAATAGCTCAAATAAAAAGACAGAAAATATGTTAACTGCACCTTCTTCAAAAACTGTCTGCATCACAAAAATATCCTTATATCACCACTGTTACCCACTTCATTTCCTGAATTAGGGTAACTGGAAAGAAGAAAGCAACTCGAGCAACTAGACACAGTTACTAAGATAAGTTCTGTACAGTCATTCAAGCAGTAATAGCAGATATTTTAAAAAAATGATGCTGAAACTGGCTTTAATTTATTGTTAACCGTAAGCAAAGCCCTAAGCAGATGAGGATTTCATGCCACATAGGTAAGCTAAACCAGAACCTGTTTATATAATGCAACCACTTAGGTCAAATTTCCCTCCCAATAAAGCATTCTTATTTCCTTTTTAACACAATGACTTCTGTACATACAACAAATGTGATACTTAAAGAAGCCATAGGTACAGGTACTGAACAATTCTTCCAGGGGTTCTAGTAAGAATCCATCTACAGGGAAAATGTTCCTTTATGTACTTAGGAATTCAAACACCAAAACCAATCATTAAAATCTGTACCTGTCACTAAAATAGCTCAGTATATTTTGCTCCTCTTGGAGTGTTTTGTCTAAGTATATTCACAATTGGACAGTCTTTACAAAACAACCTCCTTAAATGTTAAGCAAACTTCAGACACACTACCAAGCACAGAACACTACCACAGTATACTGAACAACTATAATCATTGCTAAAGATCTGGAAGGAACATACGTATAAATCAAACAGAGCAGAAGCGACATTTACAAGAACGTAGACATTTCACCGCTCCTACCAACATTTTCACCACCTGTAAAACTATACTGCAACCATGTCTGCCTCAGAGCTCAGGTGCAGACAGAGGAGCAGGAAGTCAACTCCCCATTCACTTAGTTTCCCACACTGTTATCTCCTTTAAAAAGGGGAGACTCTGGAAAGAGCAGAGTTTCTTATTTGACTAGATCTAAAGTTACACCACACATGGCAAAAACTAATGGTCACAACACTGTTGTATCCCTTCCTTCCCAAAACAAAACTCTAGATTCTGCATAGAATTTCTTGAAATACTATTTTACAAGGTAAAGTCAAGTATCAAACCCCTCTTCAGTTATCACTAAGAGTACTAAAATTGAACCATTGCAAATTAGGAATCCATCAGATTTCTGAAGAGGCTTCTCAGCACCAAATTAACATTATCATCCCCTTACACTAACACCACAAAATATCTGAAAAAATGTGAACATTGTTTTGCATCACTCCATTACTTGTGAAAGCTCTAAGTCGATACTCATCATTGCTCCAACAATTTTAAGAACTCAGGGAGGTTAAGCTCAAGTCAAGTTAACAGTCAATCTCTACCACAGGAAAAACTTCATAATGTAAGGCCCTGTGAATAAGCAATTATAATGAAATGAATGATTTATGAAGGAAATGCACTTGGTTTTAAAGGTCACAAAGTGACAGATAAGAGCATACAGTGGAACAAATCCAGCAAATTACTGATTGACCTGCAGGGCCAATGAATCCAAGCAATAAATATTTCTGCTCTTTAAATAATTAAAAATGTCAAAACAATGGCGGCAGACAACAGTGTTAAGAATGCAGACAGACCAGATAATCTACTTCATATTAAAATATTTCACTTACCTGTCCTGTGACTGCTCCTCATACATTCTTTCCTTTCCTTCTTTGAAGAGTCTTATAGCTCGTTTTGATTTTTTCATAAGACTGTCAATGTAGATTTTAAAATATTCGTTCTCACTGAGTTGTGCAAGTTTCTGGTTGTCATCATATTTGCTCAGTATAAGTCGCAAATGTTGGTAAGTGTCAGGTAGAATGTCAAGTATGTAAGGTGGGCTGTTCTTGAGTTGAAGCTTTGGGTTTTGGCATAATCTTACCTACAAGCAAACACAAGACAATATAAAAGATAGGAAATATGTTGGGACAAAAACTGATCTGACATCTTCAAATTTATAGAGTAACATACTTCTCTGACCTCCAGGCACAAAGAATTAAATCCTACTTCATTTATATTCTGTGAAATCCCAACACAGTCGCTACTGTCAAAAGAGGCAAAATTTGACTTAATCCTGTCAAATGTATAAAAAGCAAACAAGGGTTACCTACATAGTTTCATGTTTTGCCCTGAAAGTAAGATGCCTCTGCTTACTTAATATATGCTAAGGAGCATATTATCAAACAACAACATGCACCTAATGCCAAGAGCAGTATTTTCATACACATATGCTTGCTGCAGGTTAACTTAGTTATAGATGTTTAAGTATCTACTAAGAACTAACATTATAAATCACTGGATCTCTCTTTTCTTTATCCAACAATGTAACTTCGTAGAACCTACAGGAATTTAAAGTTTGAGAGGCCTGCACATAAGAAAATGGTCTGAACTATGACAGTTGTTCAAAAGTTATTAGCTACAACAGATAGAAATTAAGTCACTCACAAACAGATGCTGTAAACTAGGAAATACGCAAAGCATTATAAACTCATTATTTTCCAGTTTCTGGCTGCAATAGAAGTTCAGTGCGTTGAAACTGACTGGATGCCCATTGCCCACCAAAGGTTCCCTAGCATTCCCCTCCTCAGCTTAACAGAGAAAAATATTATGGAAGATTTGTGAGTCGGGATAAGGGCAGGGAGGGATCACTCACCAGTTACCATCACAGGTAAAACAGACTCAACTTGGAGAACTTGATTGGGAATGAAATTAAATTAGAGTAGGGCACCAAGAAAATAAAACGAAACTTTAAATACACCTTCCACTCACCATTTTCCTTCTTCCTGAGCTTAATTTTATTCTCTACTGTCTACCTACTCTCCCCAGCGGCACATGGGGATCATGACTGAGGACTGCAGTCAGTTCATGGCATGTTGTCTGCCCCTTCTTTCTTTTCAGTAGGAGAACTCCTCACACTCTTCCCCTGCGCCAGTACTAGGGCCCTCACACAGAACACAGTCCTTTAGAAACTTCTCAAACATGAGTATTTCCTCCAGGCTGCTGTTCTTCATGAACTTACCTAGAGCATGTTCCTTCTACACATTACTGTCCCTCAGAAACAGGCTGCCCCAGCATGCATCCCCCAAGGGGTCACAAGTCCTGCCAGTAAGCCTGCTCTAGCATGGGCTTCTCGTCCCACGCCTCCACAGGTCCTGCCAGAAGCCTGCTCCAGCCTGGGTTTCCCCACACTGTCACAGCATCTTTCGAGCATTGGGCTGCCACGAGCTGCAGATGGATCTCTACTCCACTGTGGACCTCCATGAGCTGCAGAAGGACATCCTGTCTCACCATGGTCTTTCACCACGGGCTGTAGGGGAACTCTTGCTGCAGCACCTGGAACACCTCCTCCCACCCATCCTTCTCCACTGAACTTGGTATCTGCAGATCTGCTTCTTTCACACATTCTCACTGCTCTCTTAACTGGCTGCTATTGGCCTGTGCACAGTAACTTTTTTCCCCACTTCTTAAATACATTATCCCAGAGGTGTTGCCTCCATCGCTGACAGGCTTGGCCTTGGCCAGCAGCAGGTCTGTCTCAGAGCCAGCTGGCATTGGCTCTATCAGACATGGGGAGAACTTTTAAAAGCTTCTCACAGAAGTTATCCTATATTCCATCCACTGCTAAAACTTTGCCACACAAACCAAATAGATCTTGATGGACTTGGAGTCCTCATGTTCCTAAATGCCACAAATATTACCTGAATAATACATGTATTACTTAAAGAATAAAATTCAGATTAATTGAACACCTTTATTTGAAACTAATCTCTACTGGAATTGTTTATACAAGAGAAAGGTACTCTTTTTATTTCCGGAACATCTACGAAGGGACCCATGTCTCCTGGCTACCCAAATTCTCTTAGTTTGTTCTGTTCGAGAAAGCAAGAGAGGGCAAAACTAACAGGTAGTTTTTGAATACTATTGCACAGAGGTATCAGAGGGACACATTCCAGACACGTGTGTGCAGCTGCACACATGCAAATACTTACGAAAAAATTAAGTCCATCTGGTATAAAGGTTTTATGGGCATCATTTCACGATTGCCACATTATATATTAGTGACTTTGACATTCTTTTGAGGTAACTAACGAGGCTGTAAAAACATCTTAATACTGCTGAAACTAGATTCCCATTCCTACTAACATATCAACTACAAAAAAGTGCAGTCTTGAGCAGTTCCAGGGGAGGGGGAACTAACTTGTACCCTGTAAAACTCACTTCTCTAAACTCTAAGCTATATCACTATTGCTCATCCCTCTCGCAATTTCTAGATCCAACCATCAAGACATTTACTGCCGTAAGACTGCTGTCTCTAGCAGACCTTCATGGATCACAAAAAGCAAAGCACACTCATAATTTCTTAGCCTCTGAAACATACTCACAAAAACACAGCCAGGCAAACAGACTTAGGCAACTGGGGTCAATTAGAAAACTGAAGGTGGAAGAGTGGACGAAGGCAAGCACTAACAAGTTTTAAAAAAGAAGCCTAGCACTATTTGGAACAGCACAAACTCTTAAGTACTACAGAAATGTATTTTATTCAAAAAAGTTTATTAAAAGGATAAAGATATTTGATCATCTCTTGACCAGGTAATGAAGTTTGGAACTGCAATTCATAAATGCAAGAGGCCTTGAAAGCGAAAATATGTAACTTGGTTTTATTTCATGTGATAAAGATAAGGTCATCAGGATAAAGAAAAGGAGAACATGGTTCTGAGTTAAGAGATGCCTGAAGCGACATTCTCAAAGAAAAAAGGTTGGATATGATTGCACTCTTTCAGAGCCAGAAAAGCAAAGCTGAACTTAGAACAGAGAATAGCAAAGCCTGGATGGGACGAGACATTTAGGTGAATGGATTGACTTGAAAGATTCAGGCACAACTTTTAAAAAAGCAATTCAAGTAAAGGAGTTGCCTCAGAGAAGGCAAGATGACGGCCTCACTCTAGAAGATCAAGAAAGGAACTAACCAGAAATACTTATAGAAGGAGAGTAAATATTTTCTTCTAGTTACACTCAAGTTAAACTGACAGATTCTTTAAGGATATTTCAGACATCGGGCAAAATATTTTGCATGTATAGATAAGACATAAAAATCATCCATGCAAAGACGTACATGAATTCCTTCTTTTGTAGAAGAGTATGAAAAGCTGGAATCTCAAGTGCAGAAGTAAAAACCTTTATAACAAGCATGTTTCTTCCTCTGAACTTGTTCTCTCCAACTTCAAATTTAGTCAAAACTTGAAACCAGATTGATATTCTTCACAAAGCCAACTACAGGTGACACAAATCTGTATCCCTGATTAGGCTTTACAACTCTGTGAGGCAAAAAGCACAATGTAAAAAACCCTGAAAGATGAAAATATTTATTCAGAGGGAAAAGTCAGCAATAAGCAAAGAAGGCTACAAACATTTTGAATTGTTTATTGTAACTTCAATATCATTAACAAAGAATTATGTATTTATCTTCCTGAAGTCTATCTTTTCAACCACATATGCCAAGAAGCAAAATTAAGGTTTCATATATATTAAAAATAAATATGAAAATATAATACAAAATATTAAAAAACAGGAAAAAGCAAGTTGCTTATGTTGGTTGCTCTATTTTCAACAGTCAGTCCCTTCAATAATAGAAAAAGAATAACCAGTTATAAGGAAGAATTAGTTTCTCTTTCAGAAGTTGCAGAAAGCCTTCTTCAGTCCAGCATCCTTACGTCAAATCAAAACAAGATCCTGTAATCAAGAGAGTTCACAAGACTTCACCTTCTGATGAATTTGTAGAGATATATACAGCACATTACCAGAACCTTTGATTTCAGAACAAGCTTTTAAGAAAGGCATACAGAAATGCTTCTACACCTCAAATAGCCTTATGTGCTCTAAATAAAAAAAATTCTAACATTAAGTTCAAGTCAGTGATCCAGTGAAGTAGTGCAAGGCTTTCTTTACTTCATAGAGTACACAAAGTTTCAGTTCAAAGGAAGTACTTTTTTAAAGAGATGGCTGGTAAACCATATGGTTTCCAGAGTCAGGATGTCCTGACACATACAACAGCAGTTCACAATTAAAAGTAAGCAATAAGAAACGACACCTGCTGACGCAAAAGATTTACCAAGACCTTTCCTCCAAAATACAAAGGAAATCAAAACAAAAACAAACAAAAAAAAACCAGCTCAAAAATAAAGATCTCTATATTGCACTTTACAAAGCACCAACACTTTAGGAGCGGACATGAATCATACCACTGTGTGATTTTTTTGTATTGTTATGACTGGAAGTAAGCATGTATATATTTCAGTGTAAAAAATTAAAAGCAGTCAGTCAGCAAGTTAGTAAGAAATGTCTCTCTTATTGAGGTAAACTCAGCTACTTCCACTACCTCACTCAGGGAAAGCCCAAGTACTTAATCCTGCATCACAGAAACAACAGGAGTACAGTTCTGATTGTGAAAAACTGAGGCATTATCCTATTCTACCAGAAACTGATTTTGAAACAGTTAACTCTGAAACTTCCAGACAAGTTTACTCTAGCTCCTTTGCAGAAAAAGAAAAAAAAGAAAAAAAAAAAAATCAACCCACTCTTCCCCCACCTTTAACCAAAATAAAAAACGTTATGAGTCACAGAATCACAGAATATTCTGAGTTGGAAGGGACCCACAAGGATCATCGAGTCCAACTCAACACTGTCTCCCTGGCGGGAATGGAACCCAGGTCTCCCACACGCCAGGTGGGGACACTTACCACTGTACTAAAGTGGATTTCGTGGTATTTAATATATTTGACTTAAATTATAAGGCATTATTTCATAGTATCAAAAATGAGAGTAACGGAGGCCTATTGTATTAACAGCAGACAATTGATTTCTTGCAGACAGCTATCTTCTATTCACTTTTTAAAGCAAACAAACTTGAAAGCCCTGGACTCATTTGACAAAAGAACTTTTGTTCAAGCAACATACAGCAGTCTTAACACAATCTGTTTAAACACCTAATGCTCGTCAAAGACAATACAAGGAAAGTAACTCAGCTAAAACAGAATAAGTACCTAATGAGTAGGACATCCGCCAAACACTGGTTTCAGAAAGATGGGAACAATCGGAGCACCAGTGCCCACACACTCCAAAAACTACACTTCAAAACTGCCCACCCATATGTTTAGTGTTTTCTGCCATGCTGTACAAGAATTAAAAACCAATTTAACACCAATTTCTTCCGGCCTTAAATTACCTTAACTACAATGCATTTTATTTTCCACAGAAAGACAGAAGTATGCCTTTTCTTCATAAAAGAAGATTTCTCATCAAAATTTAAGTAGAGGTGACCCAATCACCAATCTTTTTGCCTGAGAATACAGTAAACGCTTGTTCAACATCTGCCACGTTGCAACTGAGCCGTATGTTTCCATACTGGAGGTATGTATAAGCAATAACAGTGGTGATGCTACATACACACAAGGACAGTTGACTTTGGAGAGTGATTTTACTTTCTTTCAATTAGCAACAGAGAAAGTTAAATTCCTGTTTAATTTTTATTCTTTTTTCCACAAGGAGTGTATGCAGGACATAAGACTTCCTACCAACTTGGACTACGGATTCATAGAATATTCTGAGTTGGAAGGGACCCACTAGGATCAGTGAAATTCAACTCCTGGCCCTGTACAGAAGAGCCCCCACAATCCATCATGTGCCCAAGAGCATTCACTTCTTGAATGCCAGCAGGCTTGGTGCTGTGACCACATCCCTGGGGAGGCTCTTCCAGTGCACCTGGAAAGGAATCTTTTCCTAATATCCAACCTAAACCTCCCCCAACACAGCTCAGTGCTGTTCCATTAGGTGTTGTCACTAGACCAGATTATACAATGAAGACCAGCCCAGTTGGTACAGATGATTGCGTTTTCTAGATCCTTTTGGAACAGTACCATTCATTTGATTCAGGGGGTGCACATTAAGGCAACAATCACAAAGTGTTGCAAAGGAAAAACTGACGCACACATACTTTCAACTAGCGTGCTCCATATACTCACTAGATGCTGACACCAAAACACTAAATTGCAGAAGTAACACAGCTTTTATTCACTGAATCAAGAGTATGAGCTTTGGAGATGCACTCTAATTTGCTCTTGAATAATTACTAAATAGCAAATCAAACTGCCACCCCCATCAGAGTCAAGCAACTGGGTGGGCCATGACAGTGCCCAAATAATTTGGGCAATATTGTTAATCCTCATAGCAGAAACTAGGTTTTCAGGCATAACGTATAAGCGTACTGAAAAGTGATTGAAAGTTACTGAAATATATCCAGTTTTACAAATAGTGTTTAGAATGTGTCACAATTTTACCAGCTGGAAACCCATAGGAGTGAAGTGAGAACAAATACTACTGGCAACTCTAAATAGCCCAAGCAGTAAATTGACCTAAGTACTCTCATGTTTACATAATAGTCATCCTCTCCCAAACATGATCTCAACATCAACATTAACTCTAACAGTAATACATGGCTAGTGTCTAGGTTTTAAAAGCCATTAGGTTTACAATCTCAGAAAAAAAATCTTATGTAATTTACACTTAAAGGAAAACTTGAGTTATTTGTTAGTAATATTATTTTTTTTATTATTACAAGAAATTTCTCAAACACAGATCATGTTTTAAAAACAGTAATTTGCTTGCTACAAGTCCAGAGATATACAGTCAACTTTCTTCTACAATGTTAGCACCGGAAAGCCTTCCAAACCATAAAATGTTTAATGCATTATAAAGGCATTAAACAAAACATTTTTGGTTTATAATGGTAAAGTTACTGCTTATCCATGATCAAAGCAGCACGGAGAGTGGACATTGACGTTAACAGTTGATGCACCTTCAGCAATGGAGTTAGTATTGGAAAGTCACATTTAAACAGACTTACCAATAAAAACAAAAAGTACAGATCCCAGTGGATGAAGTATAAAAAGGAAAATGCAGATAGAAGATATACAGATAGATAACAATTCACATGCACTCATTACTTACAAGAAGGACTTTTTTTCATTATTCCCTGCAAGAATGCTGCTTACAGTAACTTTTAGAAACCAGGTTCTAAGCAGGAGCACTATTCCCATTTTGTTCTACTGAAGATCTCTTTTTCAAAGCCCTCGGTTATTTTCAAACTGATAATAAAAGTCCAAAGAGAAGACACATAAGTAGAACAGCAACCTTCTGCCTACTCTAACCTAAAGCATCAGACCACGGAAAACACATTACCATGAAATCCCAACAATGTGAAAACATGACACACAATCAGTTCTAGACAAAGAAGTCTGCAAGAGGTCTAGGTAGCCAGAACTTTTACATACACCGTAAAACCACCCTTATAGTATAGCTCTTATAGAGTAGTACATTTCTTATAGAGTAATAACATTTGTAGTATTCATTAACCTCTCACTTCTGCAAACAAATAATCCATACAGAAAAATCTCATCTGCCAGAGGAGGAAATTACAGAACGAAATGAAGGAAAGGTAAAAGACGGTCATTTTAAGCAAGAAAGAAATGTAAACCAGGAATTATTGAGCTCAGTTTTTAAGACTGTCCTTTTTTCATTCATTGGTCAAGAGAATAGATTTGCTTTGTTTCTATTCTCCATTTCCCTAACAAAGGGAGAAAACTTTAGCTACCCTACTGCAGCAAAAAGATGGTTATCATCACTACTATAGTTAAAGAATAAACAACTATAATGACTGTTATTACAAGCAAAGTAGGCCTCAAAGCCACAACCTTACTATGGGTGGCACCCCACTGACTTGGCAGAGCTACTGCCTTGGCTAGGTATTAATTTGATCAGTGACCCACCACAGAAATCAGCCCTAGGACACACTCCAGAAAGGAAATTTGAAACAACAGTAGATCAAGCAGGTTTCTATTTCTGATCTTAATCCCTGGGTTTGATCTGGGCATAGGAAAAAATTATCTTCCTGAACCTACTACCACACAAGGCTAAGAGATTTAAATTTGTTTGCTAGCATATTAAATTTGCTCAAATACATCCTTTCACTATAAGTATCAAATGCTAAAAACTCAAGCAGCAAGCTACAGCATTCTAACACTATGACATCATCCTGTCTGGTATACTTTAATACAATTTGGAAATAAAATTTGATTAACTGAGAGCAGCTTAAAGAGGATACATTAAAGATCCAAATTGAGGACACTTATCCAGTAAAATGAAAAAGGAAGCACAGCACAATGTCCAGCCTTTCCAGTGACTTCTACCAAACAGGCCTCACTGGCTGTTCTGATGTGCTGTGACAAATACAGTTATCCTGTATTGGACGAGTGAAAGCAATCCACAAGTCCAAGCAGGGAGGTTAAAGACTTTCGGTGAATATACAAACAAATCAGGGTACAACTTTAATACAGAGATCTGTAAAAGGCCTGACACAAGGGGAAATTTGAGTTATACACTCCCTGTTTGGTTTCAACAATAACCAGATTCTCAGTTTCCAAGCTAAAAACTTCATTCTACTGAGGAAGAGTACCTACTTTATTTGTAGTTCTTATTACAAGATGCTCACTGTTAACAAGATCCTGATCGTTAACAGGAAAATGTCAACAAAGTCTTGGTGATAACAACAACTTCTATCAAGGCTGGGTTTTAAGTTTATAATCATCATCAGAAAACGTGGTGGAAATACATATGCTTGGAGCACCAGATTATTGAAGCAACAAAAAAGTACAGAATACAAAGACTCAGACAAATACTTTGAAGTTACCACCTGTAAAGGCATATCACAAAAATCTCCACTATGTCACTGTAACTACTTAAACTTTAAGAAATGTAAATATCTTGTTGCACAAGAGCCACAGGGAAAGCAAACTGTTACACTAAACCACTACTGAGGTAAAAAGTCCTAACTCTCTTGCCATACAGACCCAAGGCCAACAGGTAGCAATTCTCGCTGCTCAGCACTTTCAGGAGGAAACTTGCTCTGTGTGAAGCAGAGTGCCTGCATCTCCTGGAAAGCAATCCATGCTATAATCAAACTGTTCCTACCATTGGTAAGGACCTCTCCTAGATAATCTACCATCATATAAACTGTCACTTCATACAATACTAAACAAAATGCATCAAGCCTGTGCAGAGAACTGTAAGAGCTAAAAAGCTACAATTTATCTCCTCACTTCCTTAAAAAAGAGTTTCAGTACAGGGTATTTCTAGTTTCAGAATTAAGAGTAAAAGTACATATTTGCAAGTCATTAAAATGCAGAACATGCACTTAAAAAGTTAGGCATGCCATACTAATTTGTTTACTAAACTGACAAGAGTGACATCCCCCAGTCCCCACGCACATTCCTAAAAGCACAAACACATCTATGTTGCCATCACCAACACGTCTCACAGGACGATTAGCTTCACTGAAGTTTGTTACTTCATAGGTCTTGTTTGCAGACTAACAGTGTGATCCAACACGAAACGCAGGATATGTGATTACAAGTCTAAATTAAGCAGCTTTTGGTTAGGACAGCTCTTCGAGTTTGAGTCATTTTAAAGGATCTGAAAATAACAATAGCCTAAGGCAAGCATACACATTTGTTTTGCCTCCACAAACCCAGAGTAAAAAAAACACAGGCAGAGGTCACAGGAAAGAAAAAATAATAAAAAAGACAAACGGTGCTTAAATAACCTAAACCATAAGTCCCTTCACTTCCCGAGGCACACACAGGACATCGGTCAGAGCTGCAGGAGGAAGCTGTTTGCCCATGTGCACCTATTTAAATAGTAGCCCCATTCTTCGCTCTGTGTATACACAGAGACACTCACCACTTTGTCCATGAGCTTCCAGGTCTTCTCCACAGTCCTCCTGTCGGCAGCTGCCTGCTTAGGGGGGCCCACGGCATCCTGGATGGCATCGATGAAGCCCAGGATCCGTCCCTTGCGCGGGTTCCGGCCGTTGAGGGAATTGGCCATCTGGGAACCAAGCTGGCCGCAACGACAGAGAAACACAGGCTCACAAGGTGCTCCGAAAACATCTTGTCATAGAACCCGCCGCAGCCCGAGCGGCAACGCTTCCTTCGCCACGGGCAGGAAAGGGCGAGATCAGGGCATGTTTAGGAACAAGCTTAACTTTTCACGGCAAACAGCATAAACCCAGGTTTACGTTGGCAGAAGCGATGCCAGATTTATAGTCAACACCAGCAGCGACAGGCGGGAGCAGGGAACACACCCGCGCCCCTGTCGGTCCGTGCGCCCGGGCGGCCGCGGGCACATGCCCGGCCCCGCACAACAAAAGAGGCCGCGGCGGAGCGGGGGCAGGAGGAGGAGGGAGCGGAGAAAAACAGCGAGGGCAGCAGGCAGGCAGGAACCCGCAGGGCAGGCGGGGGCAGCGGCTGGCAGCAAGGACCTGGCTGCTGGCGCATACATACAGCCTGACACCGCACGGCTGTGCCAAGGGCGAGGAGCCGCCGGGAAAAGCCGGGAGCAGGCGGGGGCAGGGAGGCTCCTCAGCCCCAGTGGCGGTCGCGTCCCCCATCCTCAGCCCGGGGCGGCGGAGCGCAGGCGAAGCGTCCCTCCGGACGCGGCTCTCCCGCTCCGGTGCGGCTGGAGGCAGGAGCAGCGCATCCTGCGCGCCGCCCNCGCTCGCAGCCCCCGGCAGGCTCTGGTCTCCCCGCACTCCTAGGAAGTGAGGCTGGCTCCCCGGCGGCGGCGGCCCCGCTCCTTCTCCCGCTCCCGCCCCCTCCCCCCCCCCCCGCCGCGCGC
>WEKX01002741.1:1021-16449 GCA_013390025.1 Pitta sordida
AGTGTATTTTTAATATAATCTAAAGAATAGATATTTAATATCTTTCTTTTTCAAAGAAGTCACTCAGATAACCTAGATATACTGTAATTATTAGGAAAACAGCTACAGCAAAGGCTAGAATACTGGGATTCAATCACATATTAAATCACTGTATATGCCTTCAAACGTTTTTATTTTCCCCTACCTAAGCTGTTTATGTTTGTTAGCAATATCATGGACATAAACGTATAACACCTAGTTCACTTTTAGCTTGAAATAAGCCTAATTTTGAAAAAAAATCTTTTTAATGTCTCTGCTGTGCACTGTATTAGTCACCCTATCTTTTACAGATTAAGCTCTTTGGCATTATAGGAGAAATCATCTGCTGCATACTGGCATCAAGCAAAAGAAGATTCATAAACTCTGCCCTTAATCTCTCTTTCAGTTTTCTTCCAATTAGAAACAATCTTTTGCTGGTACTCTAATTAATACTTCCACATTAAAATATTAAGCATTATAGTAGAAATCATCTGTTATATTCTTGCAAAAAGCAAAACTAGGTTTGTAAGCCCTTGCCCTTAATCTTTCCTTCAATTTTCTTCAATTTAAAAAACATCTTTCTCCAATACTCTAATTAATGCAAATGATATTCATGATTAGTTAGTATTATGCTAATCTGAGGCCCAAATTTCCCTAAATCTACATGGTGTTGTCTGAGTACCAGATTGCTTTGGGTTTCTAAGTAAAATTACATTAGCCTGCCAGCTGTACAAAACACCATGATAGAGTAGAAATCCAAGCAAATCATCAAGATTACATTAGTTTTGTTTCTTAATGAACAACTGTTTGCACTAGGGATTACAGACAAATTATTATTTTCCTCTCTGTACCCAGGCAGCCAGGCATCTGTTGAGAAGTTTCAGTTTTTTCCTGACTAAATAGATTGAGGAGAGCTAAGGCAGAGAGATGGGCCAAATATTTCATGTAATTCAATTTTTTCCATTACAAAGCTATCAGCACTCTGGGGCTCACTGCTAACCTCGAATTTCTCTCTCCATTCCTGCCTGGAATGTGGGAGAAACCTGGGTGGTTTTGGGGTTTTTTTTTAAGACAGCTATCAGTCAAACAGCTTCTCCACTCTTCCTAAAAAGGCATATTTTAAGTACTTTAGAGTCATGCCTGCTTGCTGTTGCACTTCAAGCCTATTTTGCAAACCATGCTGCTGCAACTCCTTCTTCTCCAATATATAAACAGTGTGCCACCAAACAGTATCATGTGTGGAAAACAGAGCATTGGGCTCATGCTGCACAATCTGCATTAATAGTGTACACCGGGAAACTAAACTAGGCAAAGTTGGGTGATAATGAACACGGTACCCCTAAGACTGCTAATCCTTAAAGTGTAACAAAGCACAATTCCATGTACATATGCAATTTAGCAGCCTGTTCCAAGTTTGTCCCTGTTTCACATGAAACTGCTATAGCATGCATGTTATATTCTGCTTGATTTAATTATGCTCCTAGTGTACAGGTTTACTCATTCTTCCATGCACTAATCTCATCTCCAGAACTCACACTGTGACAGCTCGTTATTATTGGCAAAAATGTATTGACGCTGATAGGAAAAGAAAGGCTCTGATACATTCATCATTGTGTATCAAGACCTCCTGATTAGAAGATACAAGTAACGAGTTAATTGTGATCAATCTGTCTTGAATGACGCCACCAAGCAGCAGCAAGATAATTCCAGACTATTTCTTTCAACATATCAAACCCAGTGCTAATGCTACAATTCTCTCTTGGCCTATATAGAGCTATATAGAGCATCAGATATATACAAATGTGGACTGAAGGGCACTGACGCCGTTGTGGAATTTATTAAGAGAATGTACCTAAATATCCTCCAGAGCACAATCTCCCATTCATTTCCTTTCGTGGTCAGTTTAAATAGGTTTAATTAACTTTAGCAACAATGTAAAAAGTAAAAGCTAAATTAAACTGACAATTTTTTTTCTATTCATAGTCAATAATGCATGTTCCAGATTTTCTTCTGTATTCTTTCAAGCTTCTTATTGCAAACCACGAAAGACCATTCTAAATCCTGTTTTATTTTCTATCAAAAGGAAACAAATTTAAAAACATATTAAGTCTACAACAAATACTATTAAGACTGTCATGTTATAAAACTCATTTGAGATTTTATGGAAAAATCTGACTTCCAAAATGATTGGGAAAAATATGTATTAGGATATCTCGTCTGAAACAGAGGAACTGCAGTTCTGCCTCCACTGGGTTTTGACTAGATGACTAGTCACAGTCATTTAAATAAGACAGTAATTTAAATAAGAGCAAATTTAAATCATGTATTCCATCTGAGAAGCTGCCTAAGAGATGATTCAAGTGTTTTCCCCTCCATGCTTGTCAATTTTTGTATCTCTGTATGGACATTATTTTGCTGTTGACAACATATACAGAAATCAGTCACTAAAATTAATCAAGGAGGGGGCAATCTTGACATCAGATACCAAGAAACTTTTATTTACACCTTAGTATTATTCGGGAGGTAGAGATTTACAAACACTGTATAAAAAATACAGGAATAAAACCATTTAAATCAAATAATTCACTCCAAGAATTGAAAACATTTTAGAGTTTAAAGCCCTCTGTAATTTCTGCTGTAGTAAGAGGCATTGATAAGGCAATTAGATGGACTGGAAAGCTGAATAGTTAGTATGCTACTCAGTGTAGATATTATGTTAATGATACACCAGCTTGCTTACTGATTTGTGAAAGAACGCTAATTCATTATATTGTGCTCTATCACTTTTCAGTGAGATAACTTGAGATAATTATAGCGGCACTATGCAAAACCATCTGAAAACCACTGTACTACATTAACTTTGAGTATGATTTCTTAGTACTTCAGAACTTACCTATCATTGCTACTTAGACTTTCACTTTGTACTACAGGGGAATTTTATAAATTTATTTGGGCAGCAGCATTAATCATAACATAATTTCAACTGAGCAAGAATAAAAGGACTTCTTCCTTCTATCACTGACAAATGCTCCTCATCTGAGGCAGTCTCAGCATCTCGAGTATCGCAGGGCCATGGGTCTCCAAGGGTACCATGAAGCCCTCACTCTGCAAAGATAGGCAGCCCATGAATATGCAAATTAACCCTGCCCATTGCCCCTCTCAGCTCTGGAGCGCTCCACTCCCCTGCACCGGCCCCGCTGCAAGGAGCGACAGCACAGTGCTGCACCAGGAAAGCAGGCTTTCGTTCTCTGCTGGCTGTTAAGCTCAGCCCAGGGAGGCGGAAAAGCAGTTTGTTATGAAAAGTATCATCCCCACTCTGCTGTTGCATCAGCCCAGGATCAAAAGGATCCTCCTTCTTATCACTGGTATCAGAACACAGGTCCCTAACTACTACACAACCTTCAACAAAACCAGCTTCAACAACAACAGGTTTGCCAAGGCCAACGCAGCATAGGGCAGCATAACACTGCACCAGCACTCCTTGGAGCAGGGCTGGCGCAGGGCTGGCACAAAGCAGGGCAGCAGAGCGCTGTGTCAGCAGTCTGTGTGGCAGTATGATGGGCTGGGCTAATCTGAATATTCATGATTGTCTATCTTTGCATATTCATGACTGTCAGCTCATGCACAGTCGCAAATGCACCAGGGCCATCTTTGCGGAGAAAACATCCTATGAAGAAGTGAACCCATGAGAATAGAACTGTGAAGTAATGAAGGTTTATGCTAATTCAAATTAAGTAAATGGCTGAGTTCAGATTCTGCCATGAGAGTCTTATCCTGTCTCTCAAAATTGCTAGATATCAATAGTAAGGATAGAAAATTCTTAGGCTTTAGGACTGTGCTATACCCTTGTAGAGCTAAGGTTCACACCCAGTTGTAAAGATGAAGCCAGTGTCACTGGTGTTGCCCCTGCCATGGTTGCTGGGTGGATAGACATCAGCCTTCATGTCAGACACATTTAATACTTTCTCCTAATACTGCGGCTGTGCAAGTGCATTTGCATTCAAAAATAAATTTGATTGTCTGGCCAAGTAACTTGACAATATGTTTCCACAGGCTTCTCTGGACTCTGCATTCTCCTTTCTTAGCATGACAGGGTCCTCAAATGCTGTTAAAGCCAGGGGTATGACTGTTCTGTGAAAATAATGGCTGACGTAATAACAAATCATTGCAGTAATATTTGCAGCAGACAAAAAATCACCACCATATCCTCCCAGAACCCTCACAGATTCCACTGGGAAATTCTTGATTTACAAACACAGGACAAGTGCTGTGGCTGGGATATTGAGGTAGTAATCTCAAGATGTTAAGAAACATCTGCATGTCTGCAGAGATATTCTGACACATAAAAGCATCATCAGACTTCAGGGTGGCGCAATAAATCTTGGAGGTTTCTGAAATTATAGAAACTTTTACTGTGTAGCACAGTGATGCCTGAGTTGTTTCCAGTAAAAGACTCTTGTTTAATATGCTTTAGTAGTTAACTAATAGGTGATTTTAAAGTGTTATAAAAGCAGTTTCTTGAAGCATGAAAAAGGTAGGTAGAGCACAAAAGCATGAGTTTTGGGGAGCAAATGGAGTATGATGCTTAAATGGGAGTGCCACAAGAAAAACCTGAAGCATTTTAGATATTTAACTGGTTTAGTTTAAAGACCAAGTATTAAAGGATTCATTTTGATCCTTTGTTAGTTGCTGTATCGTATCCACAATTCTCAAGACCAATAGGTTTTGCTAACAGCTTTATTTTACAGATTTTTTGCCTTAATTAAAAGCCACATAACTTTATTTGTTCAAATTTATTACATGGAAGAAATAAAAAGTCCTCGTTATGTGGAAAAATAAAAAAATCCTTCTTTCTTATTTTCTTGAGCACTGGGAAAATGTATACCTTGTCTAATCTCTCTATGCATAGACTTCCCTTGACTTACAAAGAACTGTGTTCACTTCCATTGGAAGCAAATATTCTTCAAGATTCTCCAAGAAATGAGTCACCAGGGGAGGTTCAATCTTAACGTTAGGAAGCGGTTTTTCACAGAGAGAGTGATTGCGTATTGGAATGGGCTGCCCAGGGAGGTGGTGGAGTCGCCGTCCCTGGAGGTGTTCAAGAGAAGACTGGATGAGGAGCTTAGTGACATGGTCTAGCTGGGGGGTGTAGGGCTGGATGACCCTGGGTCCCTTCCGGCTCGGAGTGGCCTGCTAGACTGTGAGGGATCTAGGTGGTGTTACGCTCTGGGATGTGCTCTCGGACTCTGTACGGGTGTTAGGTGGTGAGTTGGACTAGATGATCCTTGTGGGTCCCTTCCAACTCATAATATTCTGTGATTCTGTGATTCTGTGATTCTGTGATTTAAAATGGCATTACATGGAAAATCCCCCCAGCAGAATTTAATATAGTCATAACTCGCTTATTAGCACTTCTGTTTTCGCTTATTCATGTTTTCACTGATTGTTTTCCAGGAAATATTTGGTTATTTGCAGAGCTTCCCTGTCAACACATGCGCTGTACCTCTGCTTTGCTGAGGTGTGGCACTGGTGCTCCTCCATGGGGTGGGATGGCCATGCCCTGCCATAACAGGTGGCTTCTCTCACTCGTTTGGGCACTGCCCGCAGTTCAGTGCCTTATGAGTTTTGGAGAGGTTACATGCTGCTACATTACACGGGCTTCTCCCCGCTTCTGCCATCACCACTGGGAACTGGCCAGAGATGGGCTCACACATGTCTTTCTATGCCTAGGCATGGGATTCACTCAGCTGGATGCTGCCTGACAGCACAGGGAGCCCTGCGTGCAGATGCATCAGCACCTGGTGCACTGGGTGTCCTAGCCTCACAGGCAGACACAGACCTAGGTTGGCTCACTTTCCCCATCGCCAGCTGTTTCCATCATGGGAACCAGACTGGCATTGTTTGAGGGCATGCTTTCTGGCTGTCCTGGCAGCTGCAGATACATGTGCTGACATGTAGGGACCTGCATTTATATGCCTCGTTGGGGGACTTACCCATGTCGGGTACTGCCTCACGGCACAAGGGGGCCTGTGCACAGATGCGTCAATGCCAGGTGCTTCAGGTGCCCTAGCCCTACAGGTTGGCACTGAGACCCAGGGCAGCTCCGCAGAAGTCCTGCCCTCCCCCTGTCACCAGCTGTTTCCGTCAGGGGAACCAAAGTGGCATTGTTGGATGGCATGCTTTGGGACTGTCCTGGCACGTGCAGACATGCAGGGGCCTGTTTTTCTACACCTAGCCAGGGTCCCTGGTGATACGTAGCCCCAGGGAAAGTGCTCCTACAGCACCACACCCTCCTCCCCAGGGACTGCAGCAGGAACTGCCTTCTGTTTCCCACCTCTGCCCCGCCTGCCCGTGTGTACCCGGAGCAGGGTGTCCTGCCACTTCGCCTGGGTGTCCTGGCATGTGGTGCTCTCCAGCATCTGTCCCTGGAGGCTCCTTTCCAGGGAGCTCTTGCAGAGTGTGAGCAGGGGCTGGCTGTGTGCCAGTCTGTGTGTGTCTCTGTGTGTCCCAGAAATTACTATTTCCACAGGTACAGGCAGGGGAGGCAATGCCAATGGTGGAAGGTGTGCTAACTGCTGCGAAAACTAAGTGCCAACTGCTGTGTGTCCCCGGGGGCTGCACACCTGTAGCCCCAAGGAAAGCACCAGCAGCCCTGGGCTTGCCATGGGGGTGGTGGGGCAAGTACTGTGTGTTGGAATGCGGCAGCAGCAGGACACGTCCCTGCCGCCACTGCAGCACCAGGGGGAGGTTTCTCTTCCCCCATGCCATCCCGCGACATGGGAGGGGGAGGTGGTGTTCTGCTGGGGAGGTCCATATGGCCCCGACTGCCACTCCCACACATAGAACCAGTGGATGTGTTGTAGCCACCA
The DNA here is from genome assembly GCA_013390025.1 of Pitta sordida. NCBI lineage: Eukaryota > Metazoa > Chordata > Aves > Passeriformes > Pittidae > Pitta > Pitta sordida. The sequence goes on from WEKX01002741.1 coordinate 7,909, forward strand.
CAGTTAAAGGGTGATTAAAGGGTGGTTAAAGGTTCTGACACTAACACCACCCAATGCTGTGAGGGACCCCAAGGTGTTGCACAGTATTGTAAAGTTGAGGGTTCCTGAGCTCCAAGAGCACTGGTGGCACAGACCTACACCAACCCGAGCCCAGGGACACAGGGGTTCTCTCTGGCAGGCTGCTGTCTTCTCCAGAGCCACAGGACAAGCATCCACCAATCCCTCTCCCTCCCTGCAACCCTGGGCTGAGCTTCCCCACTGCAGCAGCAATGCAAACGTGTGGCAGGAGGGGTCTGGTGGCAGTAACAGCGAAAGCGGCAGCATGGCTGAAGGGAAGCCCACAGATTCTTCAGCAGTCTCCCCAGTCAGAGAGGGCTCAGAAATGGTTCCCTTTGCTCCCCTGTGCTGTGAGTCACCATGGGGAGGTGCCAAAAATGCTCCCTAGCGCTCTGGGGTGGCAGGGAGATGGTCATGGCTTATTTGCATATTCATGATATGCCTATCTTCATGGATTTGGTGATTTGTGGGACATGAGGAGATCCATAATCCTCAAATTTCAATGTATGACTCTACCTCAGAGTAACTGAAACTTCACAGTGAATAGCTGAGACATGACACCTGACATTGAAGCTCTGCTCAACAACATAAATATATCAATGCACACACATGCTATTCCAAGAACACAAGGATTTTTAGATGATACTGAACATCCAGAAGAATAATTAGATGATTTAACATGATCTGTTAAAATATTGGATTTTGTGGTTTTGTTTAGAATTCTGCATAGCTATAGCAAAAATTTTAAGACAGTTAATTGCGTCACTGTATAAGAGCACAGAGTGTTAAAGTTGCTAGTAGCGGTTCATAAAGAAGATAAAGGCTACTTTCTAACCCCATTGGGTTTACTGGTTTGAAAGGACTGATATTATTTGTTCTCAACACAGATTTTTCTTCTTCAAACTGTCCTTGCCTTGACACTATAACCTGAAACTCACTGTGCCAATTGTAGCTAACATCTAGCATCTCTTATTATAAATTACTAAAGGAGTGACTTTTTTTTTTCGCTAGTAACTTCTCTGTCTAATTTAAATTGCAACAAGAAATTGTGGACATTTTCAGCTCTCTTTAATTTAGGTGTTCCATTTTTTACTGCAGTTTCTTCATTCAAGGTTATAAATCCATTGTCTTACACTAGGACCCCGAAAATCCATCTTAGAGAGAAAAAATATATCCTTAGAGTGTAAATGCATTTCTTACTTTGATAGAATTTTCAATCTATCAGTATCAGAGTGTAGAAAACTAATCTTGGTTCCTTCATGATTTTGACTTAACAGTCATTAAGAGCAGAGACCACACATTTCAACTAGTAAACACATTTTTTCCACACAATAATTTAAAAAAAGAAATGAAGAAAATAAAACAGGTATCAGGAGAGGGGAAAAAAAAGGAAAATGAAAGAATCAACTGGTAACTTCAGAACAGAGAAAGCTACTTTATTATGAGTTGTGTAAGACTTCTGTAGGTTCTACAGAAGATTTGTCTACAGCAAGGTGCCATAGCCTGCTTGGCACAAGCAGTTCCTCAGTCATAGCACATGTTCAGGTAAGTTACAAAGGAAAATTACAACTGAACAAGTAAACAAAACCCCAGTGTTAATTACATTTTGAATATGTACTACGGTTGTATAAATTACAAACATGGTATATAAAGTACAATTGCATTTTGCACACTGTAGAAAGATGCTTTAGAATTACATAGTTGCTTTCTCCTGATTTCGGTGAATTTGGACCGTATCTTAAACCATCACAATGGACACACATTTAGATACACAGAGACAAGCACACCTACACACAAGCAAATGTTTAAACTACTACTGATGTACAACTTTCTTAAGAATACTGTTAATACTGCCTGAAGGAGCAGACAAAAGGAAGCACTGTCAGACTCTCAGGGTAGAGTTATTGGTGGATAAAAGTATGAAGCACAAGCAGAAAATGTTTCTTTGCTGGGAAGGTGCTGCAACTGCTAAACACCCCACACCAGCAAATCTAACTGGTCATACAGAGATAACATGTGAGTGACCTAAAGGGAAAAGACTGAGAGGAGTTAGAAAAATATGTGCTCATCAGTTAGCACAAATATATTTTTCTTGGTTAAAAATACACATTTTTTAAAAATCAGTAATGAACGAGTATTAAAAGTAATAACACCTTTACATTAGTGCAAACTGTTAGTATATGTGTAATGTTAATATGGGCAATTGTACTGTTTTGGGGTTTTTTTATGAAGGAAGGCTATTCCCTGGCTCCATTAGAAATGAGCATGCATCTAGTTTTACAGTTCTCCACACAGATCTTTCTGATTTTAAACAGTCTAATTCTGAGTTGTCCAAGAATACATAGCAGCTGAGCTGGATGTTTATTATACCCAGAAACATAATGGTCTTCAACAAAAACTATAAACTATATACTTACAGAGTCTCATAAGCATAACAGCATGTCTTTTAACCCATCATTCAGAAAAAAAATTATATAGTCAATAAAGGGTCTTGCAGTAAGTTATGTACACTGTTTACACTTTCATGTAAGAAACTGAACAACAGATCCTGGATATAACCTTATATCCTTTTACCTACTCCTCTCCCTCAAATTTATAGAATTAAGATACTGTGTTCTAGATCCATGAATAAGCACAGCATGGTCAGTATGTCCACAGTTATACTGACATTTGTTTCTAAATCATTTAATTAGAAGTAATTATTAAGAACAAAAGATTCATTAGCAAGCTGTACATCTGAAAAACCGATAGAGTTGTTGTGTTATGAATATCATTTTAATCCAAATTAGAAAACCGCACAGATGTGCTGCTGCAAAATACTGACATGCTGCAACTCCCCTGGAATGTGATTAATATTTGTGTTAAACCCAAAATTACATTAAGAGCTAGCTTTACTAATAAATTTAGGATTGGGATAATTCTTAGTAATGCTGAAATATAGCATCTAAATTGTTATTATTTTAACCTCTATTTAGGATTATATGCCCTATTAATACTAGGTGACAGACTTTGTATTGACAGACTTTTTTTCAAGACTTTGTTATGATGTTTTTGATTATCAGATCAAACCATTAAGCATAAGCAAATGTGCAGTATTTGCAACAGATAAGATTCAATGCTTTTTTCAGCAATTTAAATAGATAATTTTTCATTCTCTATCTGTACAGTACATGTGTGTAAATTTGTGTTCAAAAATAGGATTCTGAGATTAAGAAGAATAATATTTTTTTAGAACATGTGTTTTCACTCAGACACAGAGTCAGACTATGTCACAGATTTAATAAAATAGCTTTCAAAAGAGGTCTCAGATGTAAATATGTGCAAACTTTTCCCACAAGTAAAAAACCAACAATGCCACAACGTTTTGTAAATACCTACTTATATTTAAATTTTTAGAACTGTTAAGTGATTGATTATTAAATATATAATGTCAATCACAAAATACCATTATGACTGTAACCTCAAACTGCTGCTCGTCATTAATGAATGGATGATGAAAAAACATGTAGTGTTTCTATGGGTATCGTTCTCTAAAATACCTTCATCAACACTCCTCCTCACCCAGTAAATGTAGATTTTACAGAAAAAAAATGAAAAAAAAAAATCATTTCCCAGAGGTACTGAATAGGTTCTGTCACTTCATGTTCTTTCCTTCACCACAAAGTTAAATGTTAAAATAATATGATGCACACTAAGATGGTCACAGTTACACAATCTAAAAGAACGAGATAATCAGTTAATAAGTCTCCATATAATCACTGTGATTTAATATTAAAAGTTCACTTTTGTTTGCACTTGTTTTTTTACTGCATTCTCAGTAAAACTTATGCTTTCTTGTGTTTTACTAAACATGTCTGTATTCAGGAAAACACAGATAGAGAGTCTAATTTCTGTTTGTTCATTTTTTCATGGCAAATGGATTTGTTATTGTAGCTAAGCAGAAGAATATGAAGGGAATAAGCAGTATAATAGGAAACAATAAGCAGTCTAAAACCTAAATATTTACTCAATTTAATTTAAAGAGGAAGAAGGAATGTTGTCTTTCTTGGTAAGGATATTTTCAATGTAAGTATTTTTTTTAAATGAAAAGAAGCCATAATTTTAGGAGTATTCAAATGAAACTCAGAATTAAAATTTCCATGTTCCTAAACAGTTATAAAGCAAACACCTTATGTATCACAAAAATCGCAAGATTATAATGATTCCTGTGATAACAGCATTTGTTAAATAACTTTTTTGTAAGTATGAGTAAACATCTTATACAGTATTTCATATTTCCCACAAATCATTTACAACTCAGTGTTTACAGTCATTCCAGAAAACCAGAAGCAGAAAGCTGAAAAAGTCTGGCTTCCTTGTTTTTTTACTCAGATGTCTTAGTGTTTTACTTACACTGCATATTCTGGATAGAAATTTACTATAAATAATTATGCTATAAACTCCGTGGCAATATTTTCTACACTATGACATTGAAGCATGAGGACTTTCTTGTCAGAGAGAAAACTACTCACATTGTAGAGGGGTCAGCTTTTGATTCTACAACTGAAGATTTATAGATTAGATATACAATGTGAAATGGGATGCACATTTAAAATATCGTCTGATTTTACCCATACTTAACAGTCAACCACCTTTAAATTCCCTTTCTAAAGTTTACATGAAATAGACATGACAGTGAACATTTATATTACATGTATTTTACAGTTTAATGTTCAGGATAAAATACTGTATGGAGTGAAAATATTGATTTTCTTTTCCCCTTGGAAGCAATGGCATCTTACTGAAAGCTATCCTTACAGAAACTTAAGACATGCTCTTTATAAAAGCAAGCCTTTGTACATGCACTATTTAGGAAATCTGCTATGCAGACATTTCATAGTGACTATTATCTAAAAATCTGTCCACCACTTTAACAGCTCTTCTTAATAATGTACAAACTTACAAGAAGAAAGTCTGATTAAGGATCAAAGCATGAATCTAAACATGATACTAAACAGTACGGCTTCTGTAAAGTAGTAAGTTCACAAAACAGCTTTTTAAAGTCTATATTGTCCTATTGTTTTTAAAGTTACATCAGTGTTCATAGTACAGTAGTTCAACAAGTAGAAAGACAGAAAAATTCTCCTTCTGTCTATTCCAAAAGTACAGAAATAAACACAAGTAATAAATATAATTTAAATTAAATACTCCCTTCAGGTATGATACCCTCACTGAACGCACGTATGAACATCCACCTTTGGAAAGATAACGAAGTCCTTGCAAAGCAGTGTAGGAAGGCAGCTAGAATCAGAAACCTGCCTTCTGTCCAGACACTGGGATGTGGTATCCACTGGTGCTCCCCAGACCCCACTGCCCAAGAATAAAGTGCCTATTATTATTATCACTGTACTAACTGTAAAAATGCAGCCCATGCAGTAAGCATAATTATTATCCAGACAAACAACCTAAGGCAATAAATGAAAGAATGAAAAGGGTAAAAATACACAACCAGACAAAACACCCTAAGAATGAAAGTAATATTCATAATGGAATGTCAGCCAGTCAAATGTCCCTTTCATGGCATGGCTATTACATACAAGAGACCATTGTCCACAGGCAACAAAATCAGTATATGGAGAAAATGTCATGTAGCTCTGCTGAGGAGAAAAGTTTTTCATTCCCAAAATACTTGCTCCCAGCCCCATTGTTTTGATTAAATGCAATTTTGGTCTCCTTTACCTGACAACATTAAAAAGTTTTCTCTCAAGGTCCACCCTTGCCTGAGCTCCATAAATGTTTTTTTCCACCTCCCCGCTTTCATTTGCAGTTGTATAAGTATGAACAAAACAGGCATGCTCATCCAAACAAAGAAAAAATGGACTGAATATGCATATCCTCATTAACTAAATTTAATTATGACAAGCGGCATATTAATCAGTAGTTGCTCCAGTTACTGCATTCATTGCAAGGGAGGAGGACTCCAAATTAAAGGGAAGCGTGGGGGACAATCGCATAGTGATTAGGAGGCTGCTCACAACATGATACAATACACTTTCTAAATAATTATTCAGAGGAAACAGAATAAAGAGGCAGATTGCTCTGTTTTTAAGACCAACTCAAGAACAATTAGTCAAGAGAATGATGACAAGGCTGCTTTCTTTTTTTCCATGACTGCTTCCACCTCCACATTCTCACAGGATCTAGCTTGGCAAACACTGAAAAATTTGCATTTTACAGAGAAAAAAAAAACCAAGGAAAAAGAAAAGGTAGGGTAAAAAACTAGAAAGGAAAGAAAGACGAGAGCAAATAGAGAAGAAAAAGAAAAATGGAGAAAGGAAAATCCTGTGCTGTATTTTCTGCTATTTTAAAAGGAAGGCCCGTGCTCCTACAGAATCAGAGAAACCTATATAGCTCACTGTGATGTTTAGAAGCTCTGAAGAGTCACTGAACTGGAGCTGGAAACTGCGCGCTCTGAACTTCGCAGCACATGCATTGCAACAGTGAAGGAGGAGTTCAGAAAGGAAAAAAAAGTGTTCAGACAGGGGAAAAAAAAGTTATCACACCAACTTACCATCCACCAGGTCCTGGCTGACATGTCATAGCAAAGCTGCCATTTTATGGAGCTGTCCGATGCTTTCGCTGCCATTATGCTGTCAGCAACCTTCATCAGATGCAGCTCAATGGACGATAAGACACCTAATCAAGAAAACATCAGCAGTGGCTTGCTGGGCTACATGTAGGCCAATCCTTATCACACTGCATCATGGGAAAAGCTCCTTTATTAGCAAGAACTCCAACCTCACTGATATAAAGACAAGGATCAGGTCTTTTTTGTTTGGGTAATTTTTTTTTCCTTCTTTCTGAAGGGATTGCTGAAACCAGCCAGTGTTCTTTGTGTATCATGTACACCAGTATAGTCTCTTGCAACTGGGTGGCTAGCTGCATTGCTTGGCTACACAGACTTAAGGTTATTTGCATTCCCCTTGGTTGTGCATTGTTTGACACAGTCCATGGTCAGCCCTGAGTGTAAGAAAGGAGTGTGAAGAAACCCTTCTGAATTAGTATCTCCCACACAAGGGACATGGTGGGGGCCTGAGTCAGATGTCAGGAGCACATGTGTGTGCACATGGAGGTCAGCGCTTGCACCTGGACACACAGGTACATAGGTAGGCACCTCAGGGAACACACAGGTAAAGGCTACAAACCCAGAAACTGGGCGTATGGAAACAGTTTAACTGTTCACAATCAGCCTTCAACAAGAAATAGGAAGCCTGGTAAGTCCTCAGGAGGAGTGGGGAGGGAGTGCAGTTAGGATTTCAACACCACAGACTTTTCCCCTCCTCCCTTTCCATGCATGCTACTGATTTCCTCAGCTCTGGATGATCTAGCTGGGAAGGGGGAGGTCAGTGGGCAGGGCACTACTTCAATCACGACTCCCTCCAGTCACAGAATCACAGAATATTATGAGTTGGAAGGGACCCACAGTCCAAGAGGTTCAGATAATCTGTGTCTTCTACCTACCACCAGCAGGGCAAAAGGCATTCTTCCTGCAAGGTTCTACACACAAGGCTTCTTCTTTAATGGAAAATTTGCAATTTCCTGAAGGAAGGGCTGACTGGCTGGCTTAGAAGTACAAATAATTCTGCCTTTGTTTTAAGGTGCAGAAAAGGAAAAGTACATATATAACCACCCAGAGGAAATAAGTAAACCCTGGCTCACAAGAAAAGGGATACACAGAAAGAAAAGGATCTGCTACTTCTGGCTGAAGTGATCAATATCAGTTTTACTGCTGCATTGCAGATTTTGTATGTGCTTTAGGTATAAGTCCCCCCTTAGCAAAAAACAAAGCAAAACAATCTTTCCCTTCCAAATGTCAGAAATTCTACCTTTAAAATTATCACATTAAAATAACATCAACAACAAAAATAATATTCTTTTTTGTTTTCTTCTTCCATGAAGGCCAATTCCTGAGTTAGCAAATCTTGTAGGTGAAATGCTTTCAATTTAACTGTTCAGATTTGGCACTCATGACTCATTTATTTAGATCCTGACACACTGACAGCACCTAATGAAATTATTTTCTGAGCAAGTCCAGAACTCTGAAAACAGAAAAGCTCTGTAGCAAGAGCTACATCAAAAGGTTAAGACTGGTTTCCCTACTCCATGGGTGCCATGAAGTCTTCTTGCTGCCTCAGTTTCTCAGTTGTTTTAAACACACTCATGAGGCCAGCATCAAGAAATAGATGAATTAATGGGGACTTTGGACACCCCAGTCCCCTAAATTCATATACTTCTTTTTCTAGAACAGCTCTGTACAATATGTTTTTTTTTTTTTATTTCAGTGAGGTTACAATGATCAATAGGGATCTGAGAAAACATGAACATTAGAAAATCTGCCTGTGGTCAGATGTTGTAGGGTGGCTCAGCACATATAGATTGCACAGGAGGCATTAACTCCAGCTCTGTCCCCTACATCCTAATCAAACAGCCTGACTTTCCAATAAA